>JAVIWC010008157.1:600000-847822 GCA_031894815.1 Creontiades dilutus | reverse complement strand
CTATCATAAACCACCGAGTCATTATGGTAATTATTTATACTTACATACAGTTAATATAGTATAGTTACAAATTTATAAGGAACAGGTACGTATACTTGATGCACTAGAAATGTTCTTTATTATAAGTGGGGTTTTATCACACACTCTTAAGTCTTCAAGGAAAATTTTTATAACTTATATATAAAACGTATAATTTTAACTGCAGTGTTAAAAAGCGGTAACTATAAATTAGGTAATTTAAAAAAAAAACGTTAAAAGTTAAGTTACCTAAGTAGTTTGCAGGAAGATTCTAACGAATAACAAATACGGTGAAATCCACGTCAAAATAAAACCGATCCCGTTTCTTTTGTCGGGAGCTCTGAATTTCGAGATTACGTCAGAGAGTATGATGCTTTATACTTCTTTCACGCTAGGAAATGTGAAGTTACCATAAACCTCACGTCATAATAGTTTGCGGAACATTTTTTTATTACCTCTGAAAAATTGTACTGACACCATCTTGTTGAAAAAATTTCACCACTTTCAGTCGCACACGCTTTCCAATTTTTCTTATTTGGTATGAAGCACTCAGATTTTTCATTGTGATCTCTTGGACCTCTGACAAATTGCATCTTTACCTGACGGAGCCGGTTAATTAGTCGGTATTTGCAAATGTAGGGTAACCTGTTGTACCCAGGGCCACTTTCCCATTTCTTCAAAAACATGCTGTTCTACAAAAAATTGTGACTTGATAAATGATTAAGCCAGTGGGAACTGTTACTAAAGAGTTGCTTCAACGATAAAATTTAAAAGTAGCACGAAATAAGAGTACTTTGATGCTACAATTACAATTTGAAGAAAAAATTTGAAGAAAAAGTACTCTAATTTCGTGCTACTTTTAAATTTTATCGTTGAAGCAACTCTTTAGTAACAGTTCCCACTGGCTTAATCATTTATCAAGTCACAATTTTTTTTTTGATCCAATAGGATTCAATCTCCTCTCACTCGATCCTATATAAGATGTGCTTTCCGTGATGTACTTTCAGTTCACGTTTGTTACTGATGACGACCTAACCGTCGAAATCGATTTAGGAGTGTAACTCTTTACTTTCTTGGAAATATAGACAACATTCTATCTTACTTTATTTGAAATGGGTTTCCACAACTTCGTCGCGAGTGACTTAGTCCGTACAGAGGAACAGTACATTTGAGAAGTGGATTGTCAGCTGGTATCGTGAAATGGGGTTGTGTGGTCCATTTAAGTTCAGTTATATAATTCAGGTTGTTTTCTTTACGATCCTTTGACCCTTCAGGTTGTTGGGAGAGTCCATTGAATTACATTAACCACTTACCCAACAAATATAGAAACCAAATGTATAGAACAGGTGTCAGTTCTCACCCTGTTATTTGCTCGTTTAGAAGGAGCCGAGCCCCTTGCATCCTTCTGATTGGTTATGGTCCTCTATGAAATTGAAAAGACATGAGTGAGATGAGCAACTGAAGTTTGTTTTTAGAAAACCCGAATCAAAATACGAACAAAAAATAGATAGATAGAAATTATAAACATCAAGATGACATTAGGGGTGGGGGCAAGATTTTTTCTACGAGGACATGAAATTAATTTTTGATAGCAACCAAGCTTGCGGCCGTTATCGGTTGAAAAGGCATCATCTTCACCACCTGCAGTCAACACGTCTTGGAAGAAGATTCTTGAAGTGAAAACGAGATGATGAGATGGAGGAAAAAAATCATTTACTCCCCGCTGCGGGGCACGTCAATCTACAACCTGCGTGACGTTGAGGTAGACGTGGAGTGTGCGTTGGAAGCTATCAAGTTTGGAGGGTTTAGTAAATTTTTTAGGGCATTGAAAAAAGAAGGAGATGATGGTTTTACGAATTTGGGATTGGAAGCTCAAACTGTCGGATGAGAGTTTAGTAAGAATTCTAATAATGATGACGGCTTGGAATTTTGAACTCTTCACTCGTTCTATTAATCTAGCCAAAAGACTGGAATGTCAAGGTAGAATTTGTATAGAATTCGAATAAGTGTATACGGAAAAATACTCGTTTTCTTATAAATTAATGTATGTGTTATACAGAGTGTCCCAGGAGTTATGCACAATCCGACCCCTACTTGTTCTACAACTCATTTCCGACCAAAAGTGCCTCTTAGCAATTTTTTTAGAGGCTTCGTTTTCGAGTTATTCGCGATTTAAAATTTTCGACATTAAATATCTAAAACTGTTATAACTCCTTCAATTTTAGAGATAAATCAAATTCGAAGACACTGCTAGAAAGAGCGTTAAATTCTCTATTTGACGTCAGATAACATTTTTTTAATGCATTGAAGATTTGCGATTGCCGCGCGTTTTCGAAGTATTTGCAATTCTAAGGATACCGTTGGAAAAACGCTGCAAATTCTTTCACTGGGGTTTATTATTCAATCGGCTTGCGTTCATGATTTGAATTTCTACTAAGCTTTGGAGTGTGCGTGTTTCACAGGATAGGGCGATTATTGAATTTCAGGAGGCACACAAATATGATCAACTGATCAATCCAAATAGGTATTTTGTTCGAGAACAGATTCACGTGCTCTATGCAAATCTCCTGAAATTCAATAATCGCCCTATCCTGTGAAACACGAACACTCCAAAGCTTAGTAGAAATTCAAATCATGAACGCAAGCCGATTGAATAATAAACCCCAGTGAAAGAATTTGCAGCGTTTTTTTATTGAACCTCAATACCCCCCCCCCCCCCACACAATAAAAAAATCTATCATTTATCAAGTCCTTTGGCACTCTTATTGCGTTAAAACTTCCCCAAATCCAAATTTAAACGATGTAGCTAAAGGTAGACAGATGTAGAGGGGGCACAGAAATATCATCAACTGATCAATCCAAATAGGTGTTTTGGATGAGAACCGATTTACGTGGTCTATGCATATCTCCTGAAATTCAATAATCGCTCTAAACACGCACACTCCGAAGCTTAGTAAGATTCAAATCATGAACGCAAGCCGATTGAATAATAAACCCCAGTGAAAGAATACTTATTTACCACAGTAATAATATTGAATAATAAACCCAGTAATAATATTGAATAATATTTACCTATATATTATCAGAATGCTTCAACCCGTGTATCGGCTACTAACTACACTACAAGTATTCACATCGGCTATCACTCCAGTATCCACATTCATTACAACTCGACGCTATCGGCCGGACATCACTAGGTTACAAACAAACAATAATAAACGAAAAAACGCAAATGTTGGCACCATAAATCGGGCCATACATCGGGAATGGTTTGACCTACGGACGTGGGGAAGGGCTCATTCGATTCCTAATGGTATGTTCTTCAAATAGGAAAATATTTAGGCCGATTCGATTAGTTTTGAGGTTTTCAGGGATTTTACAAAACTTTTACAGCCCTTAAAGGGCACTTTAAATTGAGTGAGGGAGCTGGCTCAAGAATTGGGGCGTCGTCGGACCAAGATGGATTTTTCCTGAAAATTTCAGATTTTTTGCTGCAGCCGTTTCGGAGATATCGTCCGTACGGCGGACGGACGGAAAATTTTTATTGCAGATTCGGATTCTACACCCTTTGAAACGTAAACCATGAAATTTTCAGGGGGGGTTAGCATTTTTTTTTTCAATAGCGGTTACAATGGTTTATTATTGAATAATAAACCAAAAGCGTTGAATTTCCTATCTTCTCAGTCTTCAACAGTAATTTTTCAAAGGGAACAATATCTCTACCGAACGGACTGAATGACTGAATTGATTTCCATCAATTCATTCCGCGGATGCCCTTACTCAAACATCAATTTCTCAAGTAATGCCGTTGAAATGACATTTTCCTCCCAGAAATAGAAAAAAAAGTTTTAGTTATGCAGGTTTTTTGTTTAAACCTCAAATGTGCTTGAAAACACACGTTGTTTTGCATGAAATCTCAATTTTTTCAAAAACGTTCCCTCTAAAAAATGAAAACTAATTATACCATTGGAAAGCTGAGGCTTTTGCGCATTTTTTAGGCTTACAGGCTCAAACGTATCATTAAAATCAAGAGAGACTAATGATCCTTTAAAAAAGTGTTTTTTCAAAATTTGACAAAATTTACTTTTCAGGCTAGCCTTTAACCTTTTAGTTCCCTTTGAAAAATCACTGTTGAAGACTAAGACGATAGAAAATTCAATGTTTTTTCCAACGGTATCCTTAGATTTGCAAATACTTCGAAAACGCCGGAGTTACGGCCGTTTTAGTGACGTAAGGTCAAAAACACCTCAACCTCAATTTTAACAGAAAACTCACGTTTTTCTGCAGTTAAACACCATTTTCTTAACTAAAAATATTTTTTAAAACCAAAACGACTACACCGTTAGAAAGCTGACATTTTGGCGCACGTTTTACCAGGTCTGCACAGTTGTGTGTCAAGTATTAATGGGCTTGATGGGTGAGATGAAAAACAGGCGATTTCAAGATTCTGACAAAACTGACATTTCGCGCGGCAATCGCAAATCTTCAATGCAATTAAAAAAAAGTTATCTGACGTCAAATAGATAGAGAATTTAACGCTCTTTCTAGCGGTGTCTTCAAATTTGATTTATCTCTAAAATTGAAGGAGTTATAACAGTTTTAGTGATTTAATATCGAAAACACGAAGAAAATTTTAAATCGCGAATAACTCGAAAACGAAGCCTCTAAAAAAAATTGCTAAGAGGCACTTTTGGTCGGAAATGAGTTGCAGAACACGTAGGAGTCGGATTGTGCGTAACTCCTGGGACACCCTGTAGAGTAACATTGCTCTAAGTTTTGGATATTTCATTGGTTGAGCTGAATGAACTTCTGATCCGTCTGAACTAATTAATACGATGGGGAGAAAAACGTGACATTTAGGATATGAACGTATCTTCTCTGTCACTAAGTCATGACCGATGACTTAAATTCAGGTTTCAGTCGCCCTTGCCGTTATCTTGAGATAGTAACCGGAGCCGTAGGTGGTGGAGGGCGCAACCAGGAACGAAGCCAGGGAGAGCGCTAGGGAAGACATGATTGTTCAATATACAATGTTACATTTTATCTTAATAAAATAACGATGAATTATCGTGATTTTCGATAGCATTGGTATTTCGATTCGATTATCAAAATATTTATTTCAAGAATTGTATTGAACTCAAACACTGAAAAATGGAATGACAATTTATTTTCTTGCTCCCCTGTAACTATGATGTATACAGGGTGTTTCAGGTCGTGACGGTCATAGGCCAGGAGAGGATTCTACGGAAAGTTTCTGATCGAAAATACCTCTTAGCAATTTTTTTTAAACCCTTGGAAATGCGTTTTTTTTTCAATTTAAAGATTTTTCTCGTTTTTTCTACCTTAGCGCATTAAAACGGACATATCTTCCACATTTTGTGTGCGATGTCAAATCTGAACCCCCCATTGGAAAGAGCGTTAAATTTCCTATCACTCCAATGAGAATCAAATTTTTTAGCTGGCAAAACGGTTAAAAAAATCAGCTTGAAAAAGGACACATTGTCAAATCGTGGAAATCTCGACTTTTTTAAACGCTTATGAGTCCCTGTAATAAGGCATGTGAATTAGCCTGTAGTCTAAAAGATGCGCCAAAATGTAAGCTTTCCAGCGATATAACCAGATTTGAAATTCCATGTAGTTTTCTCAAAGAAAAAATGGGAGAAAATTGCTTTTCAAGTAAGAAAAACGTGGTTTTTCCTGGAACTCCGGTTTTTCATTATGCGTTGATTCGTCACTGGTAAAAATTATTAAATTATTATTGAAGCATTTTAATAAATTGTACATTCTTGCTGTAGATACTGTTCAAAATGTCCACCATTCAATCTATGACCCCCTTCTATCAATGAGCGACTCAGATTTGTACACGACTTTCGTCACCCAATGATTTGTACCAAACAGTACACAATATAATACACAGGTGATACTAAGAGTAAATCATATAATTAAACTTTCATTATGAAAGATTTCATGATGAATGTTGATTCTCGTTTTTGAGTTCATGTAGGTACCGGTCTAATTTAAAAGAAGGAAATCTTTTTGGATACCGGTATAAAAAAGTTGTGTTCCTGCGTCCATCATTAATCTGAAAAACACCATCTAAGACAGGGATTGTCGATTTGAAATTCTTCCGAGGCCCGAAAGGCGGTTCGTCGATGGAGTTGATATCGAAAATCGTACGTACGTGACTCGAGTTATTAAAACCCCCGTGCGTCTCATTTGAAAAATATAATTCTCTCTAATTTGTTAAAACTAGGTGGATGTATCACCTTCTAAAATGCTACGTGCTCCATTTCTAACGATATCGGGTCATTCAACTGAACGTGAGAAACGATCGAATTCTTTTCATCCAATTTTGTCTTTAATGGTCGTCGACATTTAACGATTTTAATGGGGTGGTTGAGTTTCCAGTGTTTTGATAAGATCGTTAATAGCGTTGGTATGGAAAGTCTGAACAAAACATGTTTTACGGAGATAATATTATGTCACGGGTTCTCTTCAACTCTGCACAACAACACAGATCACTGCATCTGCAATTATTAAACAAAGTTTGGTTCTTTCTGTTCTACATAGCCCATCTGCGCAGATCACTGGCCCATGATTACATTATTCGCAGGCTATTCCTCATTATCTTAACTAAACATTTGTAGTTTAATGAAAAGTTAGATTAAAAACGCTGCAAATTCTTTCACTGGGGTTTATTATTCAATTGGCTTGCGTTCATGATTTGAATTTCTACTAAGCTTTGGAGTGTCCCTGTTTCACAGGTGATAGAGCGATTATTGAATTTCAGGAGATATGCATAGAGCACGTAAATCTGTTCTCAACCAAAATACCTATTTGGATTGATCAGTTGATCATATTAGTGTGCCTCCTGAAATTCAATAATCGCTCTATCACCTGTGAAACACGCACACTCCAAAGCTTAGTAGAAATTCAAATCATGAACGCAAGCCAATTGAATAATAAACCCAGTGAAAGAATTTGCAGCGTTTTCTTCATGGTTATCAGAATACTTCAACCCGTGCATCGGCTATAAACCCTTTTAGGAGTTCACTCCAGTATCCACATTCACTACATCACTAGGTTACTGCAATCTAAACAAAAACAATAATAAACCAAAATAACGCAAATGTTGGCACCATAAATCGGGCCATACATCGGGAATGGTTTGAGCTACGGACCTGGGGAAGGGCTCATTCGATTCCTCATGGAAAGTTCTTCAAGAAAAGTCCACATTTAGGCCGCCTTGACTTTTTTAGAGGTTTTTAGGGATTTTACAAGACTTTGACAACCCTTAAAGGGCACTTTAAATTAAGTGAGAGAGCTGGGTCAAGAAATGGGGCGTCGTCGGACCAACATGGATTTTTCCTGAAAATTTCAGCTTTTTTGCTTCAGCCGTTTGGGAGAAATCGTGCGTACGGCGTACGGCGGACGGACAAAATTGTCATTGTAGATTTGGATTCTACTCCCTTTGAAACGTAAACCATGAAATTTTCAGGGGGCGTTAATAATTTTTTTTTCTTCAAGAGCGATTACAATGGTTTATTTTTGAATTGGTTTATTACCAAAAGTGTAAGATGCATTGTGTGATCTGATTGAATCTGATATGAAGGCCCATTTTGTTGAAAACGGAAGAACCTTTGGTCTCGAAATATAGAAATGGTGGTTTTGCTTTCGAGTCTATCTGCAGAAAGCAGGAGCATCAATTTCACTTTCGGATGATGAAAAAAAATTAGTTTCCCTCCAAAATAAAAATGTCCACTTGTGTACTGCGTTTTAGACCATTTAGAACAACTTTTGTTTCCTCTCTGTCTGTGTGAGTATCTGTTTGTGTGTCCGCGACCGTTGTATCAAGAATTTTCATCCGATCTTGATGAAATTTTCATTGAATTTTCGGGTTATACTGTAGATGGTTCCTTATGTGTTCCCACAGCAGAACTGCGAATACAGCGTGATGAGACCCCGCACCCAACAAAATATGGGTTTGAAGTAAGGAGATCACGTGAGGGGAAGGAATCAACTGAGTGGCTACGGGAAGGGAGCTTTGGAGCAGACGATTTTTGCAATTAAGAACCACAGTGGTTCTCTGATGACAAGAGTCAGAAGGTGTAGGGGCTCGAGATAGACAGTCAATGTGGAAGGGGGGTGCTAATTGTGGTTGTGCTGTGGCTTAAACCGTGGGTGTTGAAATACTCAGTGGCTGTGGCAAGTCTTACATGGAAGGGTATCTGCCATGAGCAATCTGCCCGAGAATGAAAGAAAGTGGGTTTTACTTACTGGGTAATTTCATTACTCATAAATCAATGTATCACTCTGCACACGTGGCGGCGTAAAATCCACCATCATCATTTCCTCAGGTTTCAGTGGTCCTCTCTCGCTCGAAATTCAAGAACCTGTGTAATCATCACATTTCAATTTCAAGTCAATCCAATCATTATTTTATCCGATAAAGCAGTAGCGCGAAAGACCCGCAGTACACCTCGACTTTTGAAGGTGTTGGATATCCGAAAACACGTCCCGTCATTTCTGTTTCATTAAGCGTATCAAGAAGCTCATACTACATCTTTCGAGATTGTCCAAAACATTTCAAAGGATGTTATGTAGATTTAATCCCTATTTCATGTCCTTAAAGTTAAACTCCTGCTTAGTAAAATGAGTTTTAAATACAGCTAACACTTTTAAATTATCTGGTCTATACCGCAGCTGGTGGGTATGGGGAACATACTCGTATAAGCCGTATGCAAATTGGAAAAGGTGTTGGGATAAGTTTATATTCTTACTGATTGTAATGATCTACGTATGAACTAAATACTCTTGTGAGAGAGCGCTTCATCAAATTGTAGACGAGATTTTCTGTGCCTGTACCTAGTCAGTCACCTTCGTTCTTCTTAAGGGGAACAGTAATTGTCAGGAAGCTGGAGTATCTGGACCCCTACGTGAACCCACATGTGCCGCTTCCTCGTTCGTCCATTAGGCCCAATCTAATTGACCAATCGTCTCCTCGGCCACCCCAGTGTTTCCTTCGAATGGGCCTTGCTCGTCTAGGCTGTCGTTATTATCGTTTGACCGCACAAACTTTTCAATCTTGGAAGCCATGCCAGACTGGTAGCGTAGGTACTCTCTTTGGATATTACGAAGTTCAATCTGATTTCCCCCACGATAATCCGCTATCAAGCGAAACTTGTTTTAATAATAGGATTCTCTTTGAATAAGTAACATATGGACATAAGTAAGTTTTCAAGTTTACTTTGGAGTATTCAGTTCAAGCACTATTAGATGTAAGCTTATTTAGCTATAGTTTGTAAGAAAGCGGTGTCATTTCGGATAAAATTCTCCGAGTTCTTTGGTCACATCCAGTATTGAGCCATATTTTCGCTTCATGTCAGCTAGAACAGACAAACTATTTTACAAGAATAAGTGTGAACGAATGGAATTTTATTGCGTTTTCACTCAAAATTGGTTGTTCCTGTTCTACACCAATCTCGAAGGATGTAAGAGAAGATTCTTTTGAACTCATTTCAGGCCCAAGTCACCTCGAAGGGCAGTGAGATTTTCTTTTTTCATCAAGTTGAGCGTTTGAACGGGTTTAAACCCCGTTCCCCTGCACTTGCTACGTTAAACATGAAAAAAGTTGCTTTATTATTTTGTAAGTAAATTTAATTAATTTTTAACCATGCTTTGGGCCTCCTCAGCCTTCATTTCTCCCCCCACATTGAACACCACTGCAATATCGAATTGCACATTTCCTCGTACGTCGCATTCTAGTTAGTTCGCTGTACACAAGAATGCATTAAATGCATTCAAATTAAATGGAATCAAATTTTGATTCCCATACGATCGGCAGGATCGTGCCTTTTGATGCCTACTTTGGAGTGTTTTCTTTTTGGTTTATTATTGTTTTTGTTTTGATCGCAGTAACCTAGTGATGTAGTGAATTTGGATACTGGAGTGATCTCCTAAAAGGATTTGTAGCCGATACACGGGTTGAAGCATTCTGATATGCATGAAACGCTGCAAATTCTTTCACTGTGGTTTATTATTCAATTTTGTTTATTTGGCTTGCATTCATGATTTGCATGTCAACTAAGCTTTGGAGTGTTTCATTCATAATTTGTATTGGATTGATCAGTTGATCATGTCAAATAATAATCTATCCTGTGAAACACGTGTGCTTAGTGTTCAAATCATGAACGCAAGCCGATTGAATAATAAACCCCAGTGAAAGAATTTGCATTTTTTTATTGAACCTTTAAAAACATCTATAATTTATCAAGTCCTTTGGCATAGTTAAAACTTCCCCAAATCCAAATTTAAACGATGTAAATAGACAGATGTAGAGGGGGCACACAAATATCATCAACTGATCAATCCAAATAGGTGTTTTGGTTGAGAGCCGATTTACGTGCTCTATGCATATCTCCTAAAATTCGATAATCGCTCTACCACCTGTGAAACAGGCACACTCCAAAGCTTAGTAGAAATTCAAGTCATGAACGCAAGCCAATTGAATAATAAACCCCAGTGAAAGAATTTGCAGCGTTTTTGGTTGGATTTCGTCCTTCATTTCTGTAGTGTGTTCTCTAATGTAGACACTTGTAGGCATTTCGTATGAATTCATCCGCACAGCGTACACGTATGGAAACAATAAATCGATCTTCAATTACGGTAGCATTACCGAATTCGTCATTTAGAATCTACGTATTTTAAAATGTAGGAATCTAAGCCAACCAAATTAAAAGTGGAGGGAGTTTATTTTTCTTCACTATTTATTTCCTTGGTCAGTCTCGAAGATTCGTTATTGTAAATAGGAAAATTCAAGTAATTATTATCAAAAATATTTCAGTTTTATTGATCCTGGAACGTACTAATGAACTGGGAGCTGAGTAAGTTCTGAGTACTAATGAACTGGGAGCTGAGTATGTGAGCATACCACATGGTCCGTTTTATGGAATTGTTTGTTTGAACTCAAGAACTACAGATCGCTCACGGCTGATATTTTTTTTCTTTTTCCATCTTTGAAAGCCAGTTTTTCCGAGCAACGCCTTGGTGTCCGGTCACGAACTATGTTAATACCCTGGTCTCTCCCCTTGGGCCTCAACGCGTCCCCGATGTTTTATCTCATCTCCAGGCGCCGCGCCTGGAGCACCCGCAGGATTGCTCTGCTCCCTAATCTTCAATTCTTCCTGGCGGGGAGAACCATATCGTTTCATCACCATCAGTCTAAATTAAGGACCTCATCTCGATAACCTAAATAAGTATCTTGATTGGTCGTATCAATTGTGAAAACCCATTGTGATGTATTCTAATGTATTTGATGTATTATACCTATAAACCTTTATTGGAACAGATTTCAAAAAATGTATATTGTCAAATGTTGAGCTAGTTCATTTTTTGTGCTTCTCCACAAAATAGAATTGGATACAATTCAACTGGATCAATATTTCGAACTAGGAACTTCATAGACTCATTATTACCAGATACTAAATAAGGCCCACCTAACACACGTGTCATTTATATTCCATAGTTGTACACTTATTTTGAAGTCCATCCATTGTTATTTACTTATCACATTATTTATAAACATTGAAACAATTTCGTCTTGAACTGAGGTGTATTTTTCTAGATAAGCTCAAAAAACGCATGTTGTGTTGTTAATAAAAATTTCAAACCTGAAAATACATAATACGTTGGTAATGAAGCCAACATCTGTGAACCGCTTAATCGTATTTAACATTATAAATCTTTATTTCAACGTAATTAACACAATTAATTTCCTTTTTCTTTGTTAAAATTGGTTTCAATAACTTAGTCTCAATGAGTTCGTACTTGATGGTGACTAGTAATTTCAAATGGCAGTAAAAATAGCCTTCCGAAGAAATCGACGTTCTAATCAAGCTAAAAACCGATGCAGGATTTAAATTTTGATACATGCTCATTTTGATAAACATATTGGGTATGTAATGCATGCATTACAGGGACTCTCTATATCTGGCTTTTATATGATCACGCTTATAAACATAATTATAAACAAGTAATGAGTATTTTAAACTCCTAATTGAACAAAAAAACATCTGCCAAGTGGGTGTGGCACATAGCTTCCTCGTATCCATAACATGACTGTATAGATCATTGAAAATTATTATTGACTAAAGAACTTCGTTCAATTAGACGAAGTAAATATTGAATTAGGGTAAATTTATTGTTACGCAGGAGCATAACTTGAGAAAGTAAAGGTAGGCATGTTCAACTATTGAACAAACTATAAAATATACCTAATAATAAAAACTGACATTGACGTAAACCATTATTACGCAAGCTCGAGGCTAAAACTTTATTTTCTCTTTATTACTCACGAGGACCATCTTTACATCAGTCCGAACAATCCCTGAAAATTTCATCGAAATCAGTCATGAACTCCCGGAGTTATAACTATTGTAAGTTATAAATTCGTGTAACAAGGATTTCACGTTTGCGGATGCGCAGAGGCTACTATTGATCCGGGGGTCATGAAACCTATAGGGGACCATCTACACCCCAACCCGCACAATCCCTGAAAATTTCATCAAAATCGGACTATAACTTCGTGCAGTTATGCCCGTAACAAGGATTTGCTGACAGACAGACAGACACGGAACCAAAATTGTTCAGAAAGGTCTAAAACGCAAAATGCGAGTGGAATTTTTGATTTTGGAGACAAAAAAATTTTCACATTCCGAAAGTGAAAACAATGCTTCCGCTACCTTGGTAGACTCGGAAGCAAAAGTAAGAAAATCGGCTGGTAATTTTAGCATGAGAACAAGAAAAGTGCGTTAGACGAGAAACAATCTGAAATATGTTTCAAAATAAGTAAAAAGTTCTTTATCAAACAAGAAAAGAATAAGGAAAATGGCAGTTTAGCAGTTTATCAATTTAAGATGTATGATTAGCGTTTGAATGGATTGTCCATTACCCGCTCCGAATTCAAAATTCCCGAGGTAAGTTGCACCATCACAATGATGAATGAAATCAGATGAAAATAGTGAAGAAATAACAACTTATTATTTTAGCCCCTCTATTCGCCCCCTTTGATAATGAAAATTGAATGTCCTGAAATATTTCTAAATACTAAACTTGATTGAACAATAAATAAATGGCTCGAGAATTCTCGCTAGAGCGGTTGAAAGCATGGGCTATTACTCCCTCCTCTCCAAGCTAAAGCAAAATTTCTGTGGTTTGTTGCAAAACTAGATTAAAAATTGAAATAGAACGAAATAAGAGTCATAAAAATCGGTTGAGAGTTATTATAGCCTTAGTAGCGTAGAAAAAAACTCGTTATTTTTCTGAATATATTAATATTTCTGAATTTTTCGTACAACTAGTGTAAAATTGAGATCGGACCAAAAAAGAATCTAGAAAATCGGTTAAGCGGTTTGGCATCGTCGACAAAATTTGTCAAGATACAAACATAGATACACCTTGGATCTATCCTAATAGGCGTCCTTCAACTGACGAAGCCTTGCTTGAGAGGGACGTCCTAAAAACGGAAAGTAGATGCGTCAGTCTGTGACTGGGACTTTATGAAAGCCCTCGGAAAAAAAACTTGGTCTTGTGACACGGGACATGTGGTTGAAATTATTCTCCGACGATTAGCTCCCAAATTGATCGGACGAAGATGAAAAAGGCCGAGTTTGGTGCACGCAGGATGAAAGGAGTATAAAGTTACACGATCTCCAGATTCAGATAAGGCGGCATCCTGTATGCTTGTGTAGCATCGAGATGAGTGTGCGAGTGTGAGGGCTCCGAGGCGCGGTGATGACGCCCCCAGGACTTTACAGAAAAACCTGCCGTGTGACAGATGGGCTGCGAGCGGTATGGATATGACCTTTCTGCGTGTTGGAATAGCTGATGTGCCGCCTCCGGGCGGTTTGGTTTTATAATGAACGAGAAATTCGTCTTCATACAAAAAAAAAAAAAAAAAAAATGGAATCCGATATTTTTGACGGTCAGTCAGTAGCGTATTAATTCTGATTTCCGAAGACAACAGGTGGTAGGATCCTGCCGGTAAGTTCAAGAAATAGGTACGTAGAAACAATGATCTGATTTCCATTGGGTTTGAAGTACTCGTATATAGAATATTTCAATTTATTTGTGTAGGGATGAGGAGCGAGTTTTTTTGAGGCCCTAATAAAGAATTATCACGATCCAGCCATTATGAAGGAGGCGAGGAAGGTGAGCACGATCTTCACCTCTCGTCCTCTGCCGGAACAGCAGACATGGGTAATAACGTGGTATTAGCTGAATACTTACGCAAAGAGGCTTGTTAAGGCTATCGTAGGAAGTTCCTTTGAACAAAAACTATTCAGAAATACAGGTATCCATTCCGAAGACGGGAATACTCCAGGAAACTTAGATACATAACTTAATGATAAGGTCTCCCCGTTTAGGTAAAGATTTTACAAATCATTTTTTTCTGTCAAAAGGCTACCATGACGGGCTTCAATCATCCATCCATTCATCAGTTCACTGATTCGGAAGTGTTGAAACTTTGAAGTGTTACGTAAAAATCAGCATCCAGAAAATGACCAAAACTTATAGTCGGATGTTCAGCCCCTGCGACAAATTTGTCAACATCCTATTCAGTAGTTTTGAAATATACTTATCCTGAAACGGAATTCCGTAGTTTATAGACAATTCTATGAGGTCAATAGACCAAATGAAAACTCAATAGCCCTATCTGTAGGTCTCTCTTAAAGCTGTAATAGGTAATAAATATTTACAAACTACGTCAAGGTCTGTTCAACTTCACTTGCAATTATTAATTAAAAGGTTAATTAATATTAATTAAAATTTTCAGTCAGAATCTGTTGAAGTTAAGGATGTTTGTAGTTTTTTACTAAATAGAGGTTAATAAGTAAGTATTTACGTACAGCACTGTGCATCGAGTACTCAAGGGTCAATAGGGCTGCCAGGGTCGAAAGTTAATGCAATTAATGCAACTAGTTCGTAATTAAATGTCCATAAGCAACTTTTCGATTGTTTTATTGGACAATCTTGGCTGCACCTCTGATATTCCATCAAACCAGGTGTTCTCCTTGCGTAGGGGAAAGAATGCTTTGTACCAGCTGCCCTGCGGTTGTGTCATAAATGTATCTTTCTATTGACAAAGAACTGTTTCAAGCCAAACAAAAAACGTTTCTTTAACTTAACCCTTGAAGGGTATTTCATTTTGTTAATTTCCATTAATACAATCTATCTTAATATACATGGTGATTCCGTCGTAGTGTACGAAAATTTTTTGGGTAAAACTAGACTACTACTACTAGACAGCACTGTTCCATCTCAACCCGTTCCGGAGATATGATTTTTCAAAGATTTCAAAGAGTACATTTTCGGTCAGCATTAAATTTCCAATAAGATGGTAGTACAGGTTACCATAAAAGTCACTAACTTTGCATCGAATGAACAGCTCAAACTTTAACTTATGTAGGAAAGTTACATTTTCTTATTTTTCATTATCGCTCATCAATTTACTAAAAGACCACCCATAAAACTGCAAATTCCATAAAAATTAGCGCATTTAACCAGATTTTGAATGATATAGTCACATTTATGATTTTGGTCCAATTTCGTAGAGAAATTCACATTTTAAACCCGAAAAACATGGTATATTACTTTGATATGAAAATCAGGTACCTCCTTAGTAGATAAATTATAGGTAAGGTAACGGCACCGGTAGTGGCCACTGCTCCAGTAGTGGCCATTTTAAAGTTTATATTTGAGAAATAAGGATTCCCGGTCTCCTAGTGGCTTCAAACTTGCAGGAGGTACAGCTCATGTCATCTTGTAGTCAGAGGTTGAACTAGGAGTGCGCAGAGCATCATTGGAAATTGTGGTAAACTTCTCAATATGACCGTCCCTAGTTTCCTCGTTTGTTGGGCTGTATCCTAGAGCTTCTACTGGATAGAATCAATTTTGTTCATCTGGTATTGAATTTAATGATATTAAACACGTAAGGAGGGCAAAATGTCAAGTGGCCACTACTGAGACATGCACGTGGCCACTACTGGAAATTTCGTAATTTGATGTGGCCACTACTAGATCAAAATAAAGGTGTGAGAAAAAATTAATAAAAAATAGAAAAAATTGTTCTTTTGATAGTTTTAGGCAATGGATATGTTAGGGAAGAGTCGGGCTATATTCTAAATGAGTCCTGAAGAAAGTCAGTACTACTGTTGGCCCACAATTGTCAAAACTAAAGAAAAAAATTCTTAACTGTGGCCACTACCGGTACCGTTACCTTACATTATGATATTCCCGTTATTAAAATCTGTATTTTATACAAAACAAACTCTTTAGCGGAAGAGAAAGGAAAAGTATTGTTGATAGAAAATAAAAGAAAATCTGTCAATCAGGTGCTTAAGGAATCCGTTATTTTATTAGATTTTCAAAATGTCCTCCATTATTTCGAATGCAGCATCTTGCTCTTTTTCTCACTGCTCCTACGGTCACTTCTATCGTCAAGATGCTGCATTCATTTGGCTCCGGCCTCTACAATCCTTGCCCGCAGTACTTCAACGCTGGTCACTTCTGTAGCGTACACTTCACTTTTCATATAAGTAGCCCCCACACAAAAAAGTCCTTTGGAGTTAAGTCAGGTGGCCAATGAATCACACGATTTCTACCTTGGCCTTTCTTTTCTCTTCCACTGAAGATTTTGTTTTGTATAGAATACAGATTTAAGATGGGAATATCATAATGTACTTACCTATAATTTATCTACTAAGTAGGTACCTGATTTTCATATCAAAGCAATATACCTTGTTTTTCGGATTTAAAATGTGAATTTCTCTACGAAATTGGACCAAAATCATAAATGTGATGTATATCATACGAATGCTGGTTAAATGCGCTAATTTTTATGGAATTTGCAGTTTTGTGGGTGGTGTTTCAAAGACTAAGGCCTTGGTAAATTGATGAGCGATAATGAAAAATAAGAAAATGTAACTTTCCTACATAAGTTAAAGTTTGAGCCGTTCATTCGATGCAAAGTTATTGACTTTTATGGTAACCTGTACTACCATCTTATTGGAAATTTAATGCTGAATCCAGAAATGTACTGAAAAATTGAAAAACATTGGAGCAAAGTGAACATAACGCAGCTTTTATGGAAAAAACGTGGTTTCCTCGAAAAAATCTTTGAAAAATCATACCTCTGGAACGGGTTGAAGTAGGTTTTACACGACACGTCCCCGTTCCCGTCCCCGTCTACCCCCACCTTTTCACCCTAAATCGGATGGAAATCTCTCCCGTCCGGCCCTGCCAGGCGATCGTGAACGGGAGCGCGCATTTACACCACCGGATTTAGGGTCTGCAGGGCAGATCGGACCCGACTTCGGGTCCGATATCGGGTCGTGTAAACCCACCTTGAGATAGAACAGTGCGGTTGTCCAAGTTGTCGTACCTACACTACGAGGGAATCACCCTGTATCATATTGGTTATTGTGTATTATGTATTGGTTATTGATTTCATACCTGATAAATTTCGTTTCCAACACGGGGTCCTCTGCTCAACCGAATGGCTTTAAACTAGTAGGCAATAGAGGACACCAACTGTTGAATTAGCAGTGCTCATCGTATCATTAATGGATATGTATCCCATTTTATCCCTTGTTAGATTAAAAAGCTTCCATACCCTGGATAAACGGGCAAATCTTCTATCTATCCTACACTTCCTCCTAATCGATCTATTTTTTACCTAATTCTTTTTTGAATTATCCAACTTTCCTTTTATTTGAAGATATTAATTACTGGTTAGGCTAAGTTCACTGTCCATTTGAGGATGAGTTTTGTCTTTTCAATAACGTCCCATCTGTCGCTACAGCTGGTTTCAGAAATCCTTCCATACCAACTTGATCTGTGAAACCGATTATATTCAACTTGCAATATTTTGGACGTTTGAAAAGAATATTGTACAGTTGAGGGATTTTTTGACAATGCTTTGTGAGAGTAGAAAACTACTTTTGTTTAATTTAACTACTAATTGGGGAGAAAAAATTGTTAGAGAGAAAAAAGCTTTAATGGAGGGGGCTTTAATTGGTAAAAAAAAGCTGCAAATTCTTCCACTGGGGTTTATTATTCAATTGGCTTGCGTATATATTTGAATTATATATATATTTGGATATATTTTCACAGGTGATAGGGTGATTATTGAATATCAAATAAAAATCCAATATATTTTTTGATTATTATTCAATAATACCATTGAATTCACTCCATTATCCACATTACTACATCCCTACATGAAAATTTCATGGTTTACGATTCAACACAAAAACAATAATAAACCAAAATAACGCGAATGTTGCCACCATAGAACAATAAATCGGGGATTTTGACCTACGGACCTGGGGAGGGGCTCATATCTCGTCTGAGATTCCTCTCAAACCCTTAAACGGCACTTCAAAAAAGTGAGAGAGCTGGCTCAAAATTATTGAATAATAAACCATAAGCGACTTGGTCCGCGAACTTATTTGATGTATCTTCACATATATATTAATACATTTGAAGTTTATCAAGTTAAATTTTGTAAAATCCCTTAAAACCTTAAAAAACGTCAAGGCGGCTAAATGTGTAAAAAAAATCTTTTTGAAGAACAATCCACGAAAATCGAATGAGTCCCGTCCTCAGGTCTGTAGCTCAAACCATTCCCGATCTATGGCCCGATTTATGGTGCCAACATCCGCGTTATTTTGGTTTATTATTGTTTTTGTGTTGGTATCAGTAACCTAGTGACGTAGTGATGTAGAAATGTGGATACTGGAGTGAACTCCTAAAAGGCTTTGTAGCCGATACACGGGTTGAAACATTCTGATAATTTTCAGGAAAAATAGGTAAAAAATCTGAAATTTTCGGGAAAAAGCTGCAAATTCTTTCACTGGGGTTTATTATTCAATAGGCTTGTGTTCATGATTTGAATTTACTAAATCCCTTTGGACGGCGGTGTTTCACAATGATAGAGCGATTATTGAATTTCAGGAGATTTGCATAGAGCACCTAAATCGGTTCTCAACCAAAATAAGTATTTGGATTGAACAGTTGATAATATTTGTGTGCCTCCCGAAATTAAATAATCGCTCTATCACCTGTAAACACGCACACTCCAAAGCTTAGTATAAATTCAAATCATGAACGCAAGTCAATTGAATAATAAACCTCAGTGAAAGAATTTGCAGCGTTTTTCAATGAAACAAATGGTGGTTGTCAATATTTTCTTCCCTCTTCAGTGCTACAGAATTTGAAGAAATAATTCAATATTAAGCGTCATCATCCATATCGACTGATTCATGATCAAGATTCAGAATCTATGAGTGTATTGTACAAATAAAAACATGGCAATTACGGATTAACGATACCGACGAGAGCGCAGAAACATCATTGGTTAAAAATTAAAATCATTTACAGTATAAGCCTACTAGTGTTTATGTTTATCGCCTTTATTGTTTTAAAAGTTTGAAATAAATTTGAAATTAATCTCGGATGTGCCCTTGGATGTTTGAAAAGTAAAAGTACCCGTGCAATGAAATTGAATACTTCGGGTTGGGTGGTAACGGTTGATAGCTCAATTGTTGGGAGTGACTCTGTCAAATGGACTATGGAAAACACTGATTGGGAAGTCTCTGGGGACACGAGACCTCATCAGGCGGAAGAAGGCGCGGCTGTCTAGACCTCTAAACGAAGGGAGAAAACGACAAAAAAATTTTTCGGGTGGACAGAAAAAAGTTGTTCATGGGGTCTGTAAGTAATTTAAGGGTGTGTGCGACTCCCTACGTTTATCGAGGAGTGGTTCCCACGCGCCTCTGAGAGTAAGGTTTTTACGGTTAGAGCACAACAGTTGTCATTTTAGAAATATCTTTCACCATCGGAGTTTCATAGGAAGTCCTAATAAATGGAAATATGATTTTATATGTTGTATTTAGTAGTAAATTCCCCAAAAAACGATGCAAATTCTTTCACTGGGGTTTATTATTCAATTTCATTCATTTGGCTTGCATTCATGATTTGGATTTCTACTAAGCTTTGGAGTGTGCGTGTTTCAAGGTGATAGAGCGACTATTGAATTTCAGGAGGCACACAAAGATGATCAACTGATGAATCCAAATAGGTATTTTGGCTGAGAACAGATTTACGTGCTCTATGCACATCTCCTGAAATTCAATAATCGCTCAATCACCTGTGAAACAGGGACCCTCAAAGCTTAGTAGAAATTCAAATCATAAATGCAAGCCAAATGAATGAAATTGAATAATAAACCCCAGTGAAAGAATTCGCAGCGTTTCTTCAATGGAAAAAATTATCTAGTTGGAAATTTTAAATTTCGTAAGCATATCAGAATGCTTCAACAAGTGTATCGGCTATAAACCCTTTTAGGAGTTCACTTCAGTATCCACATTCACTACATCACTAAGTTACTGCGATCAAAAAAAAAAAAAAAAAAAAACGCTGTTGTTTTTGTTTTGATCGCAGTACCCTAGAGATTTAGTGAATGTGGATGCAAATGTTGGTAGCAAAAGATAATGTCATACACCGGGAACGGTTTGAGCTACAGACCTGGGGAGGGGCTCATTCGATTCCTCATGGAGAGTTCTTAAGAAAAAGTCCACATTTAGGCCGCCTTGGTTTTTTTGAGGTTTTTAGGGATTTTACAAAACTTTGACACCCCTTAAAGGGCATTTTAAATTAAGTGAGAGAGCTGGCTAAAGAATTGGGATGTTGTCGGACCAATATTGATTTTTCCTGAACATTTCAGATTCTAAAAAAATACCTTCTTAAGAGGAGGGCTGTCCTCTTGTAGTTTTTCGTGCTATAAAAACTGTCGACATTTTACAAGTATCTATGGAACTAATTATATCATAATACGTTTTCTGTTCTAATCAATTAAGCGATAATAAAATTGACATTTGAGGAGCTTACTTTCAAAAAGGCACATATCCAAATTTGGGAGAAAACGCTTTTTTTCAATTTTCGGACCTTTCCTTTTACTGCCCATTTATCTGCCCACCAATGCCCACCAGCCTTCTATCTATGTTTCTTCATATGTTTCTCAATCATATTCATATGTTTCTTTATTGGTTTCATTTGTGATCGGGTCGTTTGGCGAGATAGTAATGAACACATCTTGGTCTGGTACAACGCGAAACAACGTGAACTTTTTTTATTACAAAAGGTAAGTCAACAGAATCCGTCTCCGTTCATTTTCTGTCCGAGACAAGGGGATTTTGCCGATCAATATGCAAGGTAGCGGAGGACACCACTTGCAATTTGACGGAATTTTTTTGTCAACGATGGAATGCCACTCGCATTCTGAGGATGCCTTTCTGAAAAATTTGGAGCCGTGTCTGTCACAAACGAAGCTGAAATTTTCTCAATTCCTATTCATTTACGCTCTGAATATTCTTCATTGGCCCCATCGGTCAGATCCAGGAAAGATGCGCCGTGGTGGGCAGTAAACATCATTTCTATCCTGAATATGAGTTGAATCAGATAATCATTTCCGAACAAAACAGAACACATCCACGTCACTTCCGGGGCTAAAGTTATGTGCTCACATCAAAAGGTAACAAATCCGTCCCCTACATATTTTTCAGTGCCTTGCAATCGAAATGGCACATATCCTCCGAAATTTCGTCAGGCGATAAGTCGTGGGTTTTCAAAAAGGCACATATCCAAAAAGAAGCATTGCGCCTTCGTCTTGACGTTGACTATTTACACGAGACTCGATAGATGGCAGGCATGACAAATGGAAATATGGAGTCAGGTAAAGTTTTCAATAAAACCTACAGAATGGAGAATGAATTCTTTCTTTTTCAAAAAGGCACAAATCCATGAGTTTTGATCAAAAGGGCACATTTCCAAAGTGAAAATGGATATACAGCCTCGCGTTTTGGAGAAAATTGATTCATATTCTGAGTCATCTTTATCTGTGCCTTCTCACACATTACTCCGATGAGAAACTGCAAAAAAACATCTCCACTAATCTGCAAATTGTTTTTTTCACTTCCTGAACATTTTGTCGGAATGGATATGTGCCTGTTTGAAAGTAAGCTCCTCATTTGTTGTAATTTTGTCTCTTGTTCGCTTTTTTATCCCATGAAACTATATCATCCTTATAACCTTGGTGCCTATTTCAGCACCCCCCAAAATAAAATCCTCGCTACGCCCTTGGTGGAGAGGTAACGGATGAAAAGGATGAAAACAGGGAAAAAGCGAAAGTGGGTATGAAAATGGAACAGGCGAGGGGGTGAGGGCACGTAGAGGTAAATATAAGTGTTAGAAGGGGGCGTAGGGGGTGAGGGCCGGGGATGGAGTGGGGGTCGATACACCTGGCGGACCCTCATTGCTCCTTACCTGGCCTGTATTAGGAGCGCAGGGGAGACCAGGAGCTCTCGGCTCCCCCTCCCCACACCTTACCAGTCACCCCTCCCTAACCTTCCCCTCCACCTACATACAAATACATTTTATCCCGACCCGCACTCCTGATTCCCTTTTCCCAACCGACCCATTTTTTTTAGCCAGCCACGGGAATCCGGGTTCGTCCATATTCGATCGCCGTTTCAAAAATTTTGTTTAGAACGCACATCTACTATCCTTAATATTCAATTTATGATAGCAATCAGGCATTTTTACTAGGGATAAAGGTGCTCATAAGTTTCAGTAGGATATTTGTAGTTTAATTGCCTAACTTTAATCCCAATTCTGAAAATTACCATACATCGATAATCACTAACAATTTTGGTTTTTTATTTAACAATAAACCATTGTAATCGCTCTCGAAAAAAAAAAATTCTAACCCCCCCCTGAAAATTTATGTTTCAAAGGGTGTAGAATCCGAATCTGCAATAACAATTTTTCCGTCCGTCCGCCGTACGCACGATTTCTCCCAAACGGCTGAAGCAAAAAGCTGAAATTTTCAGGAAAAATCCGTGTTGGTCCGACGACGCCCCACTTCTTCAGCCAGAACTCTCACTTAATTTAAAGTGCCCTTTAAGGGTTGTCAAAGTTTTGTAAAATCCCTAATAACCTCAAAAAAAGTCAAGGCGGCCTAAATTTGTACTCTTTTTGAAGAACACTCCACGAGGAATCGAATGAGCCCCTCCCCAGGTCCGTAGGTCAAGCCATTCCCGATGTATGGCCCGATTTATGGTGCCAACATTTGCGTTATTTTGGTTCAATCTCTAAATAGGTATTTTGGTTGAGAACAGATTTACGTGCTCTACGCATATCTCCTGAAATTCAATAATCGCTCTATGACCTGTGAAACACGCACACTCCAAAGCTTAGTAGAAATTCAAATCGTGAACGCAAGCCAATTGAATAATAAACCCAGTGAAAGAATTTGGAGCGTTTTTTAGAAAGATCAACCTGGACGTCATCCGGTAAAGTATGCTTACCTCCAATTCGTCCCTTCAAATCCTCCTTCAAAATATAATCGTAATTCTAGTCATAACGGTTCCTGAAGTTACTGTACGGAGCATCGTAATCATCCTCACACTTATTACAATTCAAACAATAGGGCACAACAATTATATCCTTTCCAGAAAAATTAAATTTAAGTGAAAAACTAATTCATTATCAACATATCGAAAACCATTAATACGCATGAAACTGCTTATTCCCCTGGACATGCTTCACGAAGACCACATATAGTTTGAGCTCCTCACCGCACTAATCCATTTCAGTTCAAATCCAGCAAAATATTTGAAGGGTACAGGGGAAAAAGGGTAAGACTCCAAAATCCAAAAATCGTTCGGAATCGTTAAAACAAACTTTAATGGCATGTGGTAAAGATAAAATTATCATTATCTTTTTTTGACATCTTTTTTTGACATTTCAGTTGACGGAATCGCTTTTTGACAAGAATATACATGGAGAAAAAATATTCAGCGGGAAAAGATCCTTATTCCCCTCATTTTGAGCCCTTCATATCTTGGTCGTCATCAATCGGGACGTCATCCACATAGGTACCTACTCTTTTCACTTTCGCCTCGACTTGTTGATTCTACTATTTCCCAATCTTGGCAGCTTAACGAACATGTCTTGGCATACTTAACCATGTTGGTTACAATTGTTCAGGTAATTACGCCATTCGGTTTCATCTTTGGTATTAAAGTGAGGAACTATTGTTTCGGCTCCTAATCGAGTGGATGATGTTGTTTATAGCGTATTCACGCAAGTTTGCGATGTTTTGGATGATCTACTTCTATTGAGACGAAACGAAGCAGTGGAAACTAAATTAATTTGTATCAGCCGCAAAAAAAAAAAAAAAAAAAAAAAACCTTCAAGGTGAAATAAAGTGGAAAAATACACTGCCAATCTTAGCAATATTGGCTTTGATCTTTACAAGCATGTCTCGGGAAAATTTTGTCAAATTTGAACCATGTTGGTTACGATTGCTCAGGTATTTACACCATTCGTTTTCATCTTCATTTCAAGGTGAAATAAAGTGGAAAAATACACTGCCAAGGAGATGGCACAGCTCCTTTCTCGTTACAATAACAGTGACACCATTATAAAATAGAACATGAAGAAATCTTCAGATGAAAGATGTTGAGGTGATTGGTCAAACTTCCCAATGATTCGTTGTGACATTGTACAGACTGAAGTAAATGTAATTACTTGAGATGAAAGGTGATTTCACGTTAGCGCATGCGCAGAGCGTACCGCTGATTATATTGATATGAAATTCCTATGGACCTCAAGAGGCCTTATCCGCATAATCCTTCAAAATTAGAGCTAAATTCATTGACAAATGTGGAAATTAAGGCTGTTTCAAGAATTTCACGTAAGCGCATGCGCAGAGCGTACCACTGATTATATTGAGATGAAATTCGTATGGGATCTCAAGAGGTCTTATCCACATAGTTCCTCAAAATATGAGCTAAATTCATTCAAAATTGTGGAAGTTGTGGCTGTAACAAGGAAATGCGGATAGACAGACCGACAGACATGGAACCAAATTTGTTCAGTAGGCTATGAAACGCAAAATGCGAGCGGAAATTTTGAATTCGGACAACAAAAATTGTTTGGCTTCCTAAAGTGAATGCAGGGTTTCCGCTGCTTCGTAGACTCGGGAGCAATAACTAAACAGAATGTTCTACTTATACTTCGTAAATAGATTCATTATAAAATAAATAATTCTGAAACTGAACTGAAAGATCGGTAGGAGGAAAAGTTCAAGAAAATTATAGAGAAATAATTAGAAAATATAGCATAGTTACCTCTACGGAAATAATGGAGATGGAGATGCTGATAACTTGTGGTTGGCAGGGACAACGAGAGAACCATCTTCGGGGATCTGAGTTGACCCTGCTGTCCTATCCATTGTCTATTATTTTCCCTAGACATCAAGTACGATCAAAGCAGCGTAGTACGATCTACCATGGATTCATGTTCCTGAACGAAGTAATTCGAATGCTTTTTTAGCTCGTCTAATTTATTATTGATGCTCGAAAGCGGTTGATCAGTATCACTAACCCTACGATCCAATAACTGAATCTGAGCAAACACCAAAGATGTGCTTTCCTCATGAAATTGCAAGGATTTATTATAATTAATAAAATAATTCCAAATGGCAAATTCTTTCACTGGGGTTTATTATTCAATTGGCTTGCGTTTTTGATTTGAATTTCTACTAAGTTTTGGAGTGTGGGTGTTTCACAGGTGATAGAGCGATTATTGAATTTCAGGAGATATGCATAGAGCACGTAAATCTGTTCTCAACCAAAATACCTATTTGGATTGATCAGTTGATCATATTTGTGTGCCTCCTGAAATTCAATAATCGCTCTATCACTTGTGAAACACGCACACTCCAAAGCTTAGTAGAAATTCAAATCATGAAAGCAAGCCTATTGAATAATAAACCCCAGTGAAAGAATTTACAGCGTTTCATGCATATCAGAATGCTTCAACACGTGTATCGGCTACAAAGCCTTTTAGGAGTTTACTCCAGTATCAACATTACAACATCACTACATCACTAGGTTACTGATATCAAAACAAAAACAATAATAAACCAAAAAACGCAAATGTTGGCCCCATTAATCGGGCCATACATCGGGAATGGTTTGACCTACGGACCTGGGGAAAGGCTCGTTCGATTCCTCATGGAAAGTTCTTCAAAAAGAGTCTAAATTTAGGCCGCCTTGACTTTTTTTGAGGTTTTTAGGGATTTTACAAAACTTTGACAACCCTTAAATTTAAAGGGCACTTTAAATTAAGTGAGAGAGCTGGCTCAAGAATTGGGGCGTCTTCGGACCAACATGGATTTTTCCTGAAAATTTCAGCTTTTTTGCTTCAGCCGTTTGGGAGAAATCGTGCATACGGCGGACGGACGGAAAAATTTTTATTGCAGATTCGGATTCTACACCCTTTGAAACGTAACCATGAAATTTTCAGGGGGGGTTAGAATTTTTTTTTCAAGAGCGATTACAATGGTTTATTGAGTAATAAACCAATAATTCCTTAATTAGTAATATAATTACTGGATTATGTTGAGTGATGGGATCAATTAGCCTCTGTTGGTTTGATGGAGCGCTTTGTCCATGTGTGGCGCACATGCAACGCACTATACCTATTGCTTGAAGCTTAGTCAAACGACCACGGTATACAGGAGGTGTGTGTGTGCAGTTAGGCGTTGACTGTGGCGGCTTCGAAGGATGCCGCTTATCATCCTCCACCCACCTCACCGCGTTCCTATTACAACCTGAGAGTGAAGGGGGCTCAGGTTCGTGCGTCGCTATCAGGGGGCGGCCGCGTGGGTTGCTGGCCGATTGCCCTGCACGCTCCAGCCCCGAGGAGCTTCTGAGCTGCCCTCGAGGCTCCCCGAGATATGGATGGTCATGATCCGCCGCGTCCTACGCACTTAACCCCTTTGTGGGGAGCCCCGTGTAAACAGAAACAGGATGTGGCCACGAGGAGCCCCCCTGCATCACCCCGCGTCTCGGGGTTTGGTCCATTAGACTCAACAAAGGCCCTTGCGGGGGTCTATCACGACCTGGCTTGGCTATAAGTCCTACATTCCATGGAACGTGCGGCTCCCCGAAATAATATCGAAGCTCGTTTAATGCTCCAATGGTTTCACTCAATCAGTTTGTAAGCGGTTTCGTGTAGGTGTTCTCCTTCAGCCCTTCACAATATATCCACTTTATTGTGATTTGGATTACCATCGCCATGACTTTCCTGGCAACTTCAATCTTGAATTCTCCGGTTTGAAGTCAATCAAACCTTAATATAAATCCAGCAATAACTGCAATGATTTTTAAATGAATGTGAGAACCCTTCAGTATTATTGGGAGTAAAGGAGCTTGGCCATGGCTGGCGGCAGCTCAAGTATTTTCATATTGAGCGCAATTACAAGGTAAGGAGGCGTGAAGTGTGGAGTTTTGATAATGTACCAACGACTATGTCTAATGTGCATTGATAAGTAACTTAATTAGAAGGGATAAATAATACGTAGCTAATGAACCTCTAAGTAATAATTTGCGACGTCTTTTTCGCGGTCGATTACAAAGGATTATTATTAAAAACAATTGAAAAAAAAAAAAAAAAAAAAAACTGTCGGTGCGCAAGACTAATGATACTCTCGAAAATTGTATTTGGGGTTCGGTCGGGACTGAATTCGCGGCATCAATTTCTGTCAATCCTAAAGGATGGGATCAAATAGCTGAAATATTAAAAAATCGGACTTTCAAAATAATACTAATGTCGACAATTTCTTTCCTAGTCGATCTACCCTCTAAAATACTCTGCAGCTCTTTTTAGACATCGAGAAAACGTTTACAATGTAAGGTAACGGTACCGGTAGTGACCACAGTTAAGAATTTTTTTCTTTAGTTTTGACAATTGTGGGCCAACAGTAGTACTGACTTTCTTCAGCACTCATTTAGAATATAGCCCGACTCTTCCCTAACATATCCATTGCCTAAAACTATCAAAAGAACAATTTTTTCTATTTTTTATTAATTTTTTCTCACACCTTTATTTTGATCTAGTAGTGGCCACAACAAATTACGAAATTTCCAGTAGTGGCCACGTGCATGTCTCAGTAGTGGCCACTTGACATTTTGCCCTCCTTACGTGTTTAATATCATTAAATTCAATACCAGATGAACAAAATTGATTCTATCCAGTAGAAGCTCTAGGATACAGCCCAACTAACGAGGAAACTAGGGACGGTCATATTGAGAAGTTTACCACAATTTCCAATGATGCTCTGCGCACTCCTAGTTCAACCTCTGACTACAAGATGACATGAGCTGTACCTCCTGCAAGTTTGAAGCCACTAGGAGACCGGGAATCCTTATTTCTCAAATATAAACTTTAAAATGGCCACTACTGGAGCAGTGGCCACTACCGGCGCCGTTACCTTATGGAGGTGTTGGGCTACCAACTATAGTAGAACCTCGATTATCCGGACTAATTGGGACCAGGGAGTGTCCGGATAATCGATTATTACTAAAATAGGGGAAGTGATACAAAATTATGAAGAAAAAAAAAAAATCGAAAGTAAGTACATCTGTATGTATATAAATACATACTTTATTAAAAAGTATACATACAAATAATATACATATGTAATCCTGAGAAATAGAATACATACAAATACATAGAACAATTTAAGACTTTTGAAGAAAACAAATCACTTACTTTTGTTTGTTTCTTTGATTTTAACATTTTCGTCAACGCCAGATATCGAATCCTCTGTTTCACATTTTTTCTCTCTAACATCTCGTTCGCGTCCGGATAATCGAGGATCCGGATAACTGAGGTCCGGATAATCGAGTTTCTACTGTACATCTAATAAACATCGATTTACGTAGAAGGGTAAAAATGAATCATCTACGTAATATATAGTCATGTAATAATTTGTAGCCTTTACTTTATTCCACATTCTTAAAGTGAGTGCACATTTCATTGCGAAAGGTGTAACAGTTACATTTTGAATGCCTTTTACAGAGAATTTAGGCATTTCGAAGGAAAAAGTCGGGAATATCATGGAGAACTTAGTGGACGCTGCATTATGTTTTAACAACAGATACTTTTCTAATCAGTCAAATTGTACATCTCCCGATCCAAATGGTAGTCAACTAATTTAATTAATTGGCTCTTCGTTGATTTTGTAACATTTTATTTAGGTAACATCTCAGTTTTCTGATTCGCGTGACCCACTCCCTCTTGAACATCCAAGAAGAAAAAGCTGTCTATTTTCCCCAACAAAAACCTACCGTAGAAATCAGATAACCTCTAACGTCGGTCCTCTACTCCTATAATCGTAGTTTACAATCGAAGCCACGAGAAAAAGGGCTTGTTTTCACGAGATATAACAAATCCGCTGGCATCGTTAGTCCTAGCTCTGCTCACTTCTCCGCTAGAGATGCCTGGCACGAGATACCTTCCTTCTACGGGAAACCCTATCTCTTCCACACCATCTTGAAGGGGGGTTTTTTTTTTTTTACTACCTTGTCAACGGAGAAAAACGAAAAACGGTTCACCCACCAGATCGAAGAAGGACGAACGCCGTAAAAACAGAATATATCGTCAGTCGATGCGGATTTACTATTGGACGTTTTTTGCAGTCTTATCTATTTATATACAGATAAATTTACTTCAAACAGGCTGCATCTTGATCTCTTCATCTTGAGAAGGTACTGACGAACCTGACAACTGATGGAGATAGCGTGTTTTATTGAAAAAAGCCTTGGTAATATAGGTTCAAAAGACATCTTGAACTCGAAGACTTCTTGTTTGTACAAGGGGCTGTAAACCAGAGTGTCTTGCTGTTGTATGTGATGACAACAACGATTTATACAGTTGATTAATGGCTGTGAAAAGTTAATTAGGAAGTGTCAGTGCAGCAGATTTTCCTCGGTTAACAATTCAACTTATTAAAAATTGGATTTAAATTTAAATTATTTAAAGCAATAATGCTTTCTCTGATAAATATCGTTTATTATATTTTTTTACAAAATTAAATCATTATTAGAGCCACTGATTCACCACTGCGAAAAATGACGTACATTTGGAATAGTTCCTGATTTGAATGGCTTCTGATCTTGCCTTCACACCATGTGTCACCTGTTCCCCATTTGGCTTACCTACATGTAGTTGATCTACGAATTTTCAGTTTGACAACAGACTACGTTTTCCGTTGCACCGCCTTTTTATCTAATTTCACTGTGAGAGCAGGAGTATTAGGATCTAAGCTTCTTTGGAGGTAGAAGAAAACCAAACTGCACGGGTAGTTGAGTAATTCAGAACGTTCCTAAATTATTTTTATACGAGAGACTTATTCTTTTGGAACACCACTTTGTGTTGGTGGGACAGTTAAAAAATTAAAAACTTTCAGAACGTTAGTTCAAAAACGCTGCAAATTCTTTCACTGGGGTTTATTATTCATTTGGCTTGCATTCATGATTTGAATTTCTACTAAGCTTTGTAGTGTGCGTGTTTCACAGGTGGTAGAGCGATTATTGAATTTCAGGAGGCACACAAATATGATCAACTGATCAATCCAAATAGGTATTTTGGTTGAGAACAGATTTACGTGCTCTATGCACATCTTCTGAAATTCAATAATCGCTCTATCACCTGTGAAACACGCACACTCCAAAGCTTAGTAGAAATTCAAATCATGAATAATTGAATAATAAACCCCAGTGAAAGAATTTGCAGCGTTTCATGCATATCAGAATGCTTCAACCCGTGTATCGGCTATAAACCCTTTTAGGAGTTCACTCCATTAACCACATTCACCACATCACTAGGTTACTGCTTTAAAAAAAAAAAAAAAAACTCTGTTGTGTTTGTTTTAATCGCAGTAACCTAGTGATGTAGTGAATGTGGATGCAAATGTTGGCACCATAAATCGGGTCATTCATCGGGAATGGTTTGAGCTACGGACCTGGGGAGGGGCTCATTCGATTCCTCATGGAAAGTTTTTCAAAAAAAGTCCAAATTTAAGCCGCCTTGGCTTTTTTGAGGTTTTTTAGGGATTTTACAAAAGTTTCACAACCCTTAAAGGGCACTTTAAATTAAGTGAGAGTGCTGGCTCAAGAATTGGGGCGTTGTCGGACTAATATTGATTTTTCCTGAAAATTTCAGATTTTTTGCTCCAGCTGTTTGGGAGAAATCGTGCGTGCTGCGTACGGACGGAAAAATTGTTATTGCAGATTTGGAGTCTACACCCTTTGAAACGTAAACCATGAAATTTTCAGGGGGGGTTAGAAATTTTTTTTTCAAGAGCGATTACAATGGTTTATTATTGAATAATAAACCAAAATAGCTCAATAGCTTAACTCTCGTTTTGATGTCTATATGCATCATAAAAATATAATTGATCAGCGTGTACACACGTTTTATTCCAGGAGTGGAGGCAGAGAGTGTCACACGCCTAAAGAGGGTCTCAGTACTAAACCCCCATAGGACTTGGATCGGCCTTCGTCCAAATGCTAACGAGAAACATGATTGCTATGTGCAATGGCTTCGACATTACTACAATGGAAGCCAAGATGGCTCATTCATTTACAAAACGAATTATGAGTCCTGCAAGCCAGATTTCAAAATTTTCAAGAGGAACTGAGGAGCTCACTCTCAAAATTCGCATATCCAAATCTGGGAGAAAACGTTTTTTTCTCAATTTTCTATCTCTGAATATGAGTTGAATCAGATCCCCCAATCATTTCCAAACAAAACAGAACACATCCACGTCAATTCCGGGGCTAAAGTTATGTGTTTTGCATCAAAATGTAACAAATCCGTCCCCTACATTTTTTTCAGTGCCTTGCGATCCAAATGGCAATATCCTCCGAATTTCGTCAGGCGATAAGTCGTAGGTTTTCAAAAAGGCACATATCCAAAAAGAAACGCTGCGCCTTCGTCTTGACGTTGAATATTTACACGAGACTAGATAGATGGCAGGCATGACAAATGGAAATATGGAGTCAGGTAAAGTTTTCAATAAAACCTACAGAATGGAGAATGAATTCTTTTGTTTTAAAAAAGGCATAAATCCATGAGTTTTGATCAAATGGGCACATTTCCAAAGTGAAAATGGATATACAGCCTCGCGTTTTGGAAAAAATTGATTCACATTCTGAGGCATCTTTATCTGTGCCTTCTCACACATTACTCCGATGAGAAACAGCAGAAAAACATCTCCACTAATCTGCAAATCGTTTTTTTCACTTCCTGAACATTTTGTCGGAATGGATATGTGCCTGTTTGAAAGTAAGCTCCTCAACTGTGAAATATGAAAATGGTTCAAACTACATCAAACTCATTGAAAAAATACCTCTTGAAATGAGAGAAGAAAGAGAAAATGGTAAAAAATCAAACTAATTAATGAAATCTACTTAACGGCAATATAACCGGAGGGCATTATTGAATATTCGAATACTTTTAGATACATTTGAGTGAGAGATATTTCGCTTGAATAATTCTTTTTACATGAAAATAGTTGTTCAGCGAACGCGTTTCCGAACATTTCAAGTGACAGAGGTAAGAAAATATTTGGATTAGTACGTGGCAAGAGTTTCTGACAACGGTGCCCGGCCTATTGTGCCCTAGACCCCGAAGTCTTATCTTGGGTCTCAATCGCACTCTACCGAACTCCGCAGATGCTGCACCTTTCTAGCACATTTTTGAAAAACCTGAACCAACTTCAAGAAAACAGATGGCACTCGAGCTTTTTTCCCTCTTAGTGTGCCGCATTGCGATTTGGCAGAAGCGGTTTTTCGGCGTTCGACGTGAGATGTTGAGGCGATAAAAGGTGGATGGGGAATCTCATTTTCCTTTCAACCAGCCAGCGTGAAACGTTTTCAGAGATTCTCAGATTGGGAGCAGATAAGGCCGAAAGAGGCGTCAATGATACATTTTGTACGACCGCAATGGAATGAAACTGTCATTCACATCGTCAACAACAGCTGATTAGATCTTGATGGTTTGCTAAAGACTATTTTCTAAAATGATTAATTTAAAAACTTCATACACGTTTCTATGATTCAGATTTTTGGTGCATCATTTTCAATAATAAATCTTTGTAATCTACCAAGAAAAACAAATTGTTTAACCCCCGTCAAAATTTGCTGTTTTTGTTTCTGGACGTGTATAATCCAAAAATCGAATTAGAAAAAACGTCTGCCAAGTGGGTGTGGCACATAGCTTCGACTGTATAGATCATTGAAAATTATTATTGACTAAAGAACTTCGTTCAATTAGGCGAAGTAAATATTGAGTCGATCATAATATTTTCATGACTTCAGTGCCGTACTTCAATCAATATTTGTGAGTAGAGAGACGTAGTCCGCAAAAGCTGAGTTTGATATAAAAGAAAAGAACATTCTAGGCTAAGACTTGAACATTTAATCATTGTGCTTTGCTCCCTGCAGAGAATCGGAGAATGCTTTTATTTAATCTCATAATAACGTCGAATAGAACAGGCGACATAGCAGATATCAATTCTAAATATAGAGATGTGAATATACCCATAAGCTGCGTTTGATATGAATGAAACGGACCATCGAGGCTAAAAAATATAAATTGACAGTTGACAAATTGACGCTGAATGGATTGATAAATAAAGTGATAAATTGACATTATAGCATTTCGAAAAATGAAATATATGCATCGTTCAATGATGGTTCAATATGGTTCGATCCAAGCTCGAGGCTAAAACTTTATTTTCTCTTTATTACTCACGAGGACATCTTTACATCAGTCCGAACAATCCCTGAAAATTTCATCGAAATCGGTCAAAAACTCCCGGAGTTATGCTTGGGGCAAGGATTTCACGTTTGCGCATGCGCAGAGGCTACTATTGACCCGGGGGTCATGAAACCTCATAGGGGACCATCTACACTCCAACCCGCACAATCCCTGAAAATTTCATCAAAATCGGAATATAACTTCGTGCAGTTTTGCCTGTAACAAGGATTTGCTGACAGACAGACACACAGACAGACAGACGGAACCAAAATTGTTCAGAAAGGTCTAAAACGCAAAATGCGAGTGGAATTTTTGATTTTGGAGACAAAAAAATGTTGACATTCCGAAAGTGAAAACAATGCTTCCGCTACCTTGGTAGACTCGGAAGCAAAACGACACTACTAGTCGAAAGTTAATGAAACTTGGATCAAAAATCACATTTGGGGCCTATTGAGACTGAATTCTCGGCATCGATCTCAGTCAATCATAAGAATGTAATCGAACGGTTCAAATTTGAAAAATTTGAATATCGAAAACTTCCCAAATAACACTGTTGTTTTTATGTTCGTTATTGATAGACGTATCTTCAAAGAATCGAATGGGCCCACCCGGACCGCTTTTTAAACTGGTCGTTAATTTAGGAATCTATTCCCATATTAATCAAGAGGTTTTAATAACTTAAAGAGCATGTTGTAATTTACTTGTAAGTATTCTAACTAATTTACTATGAATTAGTGGACCGTATTTTCAACTCGAACTCTTTTAATTAACAACTCAACTTTCAAACGTAAACAACCAAACATGTGGGATTGCACAACATATTAACATGAAAATAAATAATAACAAACTGTGAAACCGCTACAAACACCCCCCTCCTCAATAACAATGATAATCTTTAAAATGTTTTGGGAAACGGTCTAATCTTCCAAATCTCGTTCTTTGTTCTTGTAAATGTTGGCGTCTGGAACTTGAGTGACTTGAATCTTCTGTGGAGGTAGGTGACTGTAAAAATGGTTGTATCAATCAATCAGTATCAATCTGTGGCTCCTCTTGTGACTCTGTTCTGACTCCATGACGATTGAATTCTATAGTTCGTGGTTGTTCTGTGTTTGAAACTTCGTTTTCAGTGAACGCTGGTTTCAGTCTATCAACCGAAACTGACACTTCTTGTCCTTTAATTAGTAGAGTGTGTGTCTTTTCTCTTCTCGCCTTGACCAGGTAGGGGCCATCGTATGGTGGTTGAAGAGGTTTTCTATACGTGTCATGTCGGACGAATACATGTGTAGTTTTCGAAAGTTCAGGATGGATGAAAACTTTTTTAATCGAGTGTTTTTGTGTTGGTGTTGGTCGGAGTTGATCCATAGTGTTCCTCAGTCTCGCTACAAATTCGTGTGATGGTTGTGCTGGACTGTGTTCCTCAAAGAATTCATTTGGTAATTTCAGTGTGGTGCCGTATACTAATTCAGCAGCGGTACATCCTAAATCTTCTTTTAACGAAGTTCGCATCCCTAACAACTCCAAAGGCAATACTTTTATCCTCTGTTCGGTGTTATGTGAGCGAATAGCTGCTTTGAGCTGTCTATGCATTCTTTCCAATACGCCATTAGCTTTTGGATTGTAGGCTGATGTGAAGTTGTGTTGAGTACCTTAAGTGTCTGTGAGCTGTTTGAACATTTCATTTTCAAATTGACGACCTCTATCAGAAACGATCTTATTGGGTATGCCAAATCTGCTTATCCAATGGGAACAAAACGCTTGTGCTACTGTAATGGCTTTAGAATCTGTTAAAGGTATTACTTCTGGCCACCTTGTAAACCGATCAATGCAGGTTAGAACGTATGAGTAACCCGGACACGGTGTTAGTTGACCAACCAAATCTACGTGTACATGAGTAGAGCGTTCTCCAGGCGGCACAAATTCTCCCAATGGACTGTGAGTGTGACGCTGAATTTTGTTTCTTTGGCAGTCAACACATGACTTGACCCAATTCGCACAATCTTTTGCCATGGAAGGCCATATGAAGCGTTGGCTTAATGCTTCATATGTAGACCTATTCCCAGGATAGGATAAACGATGTACACTATTAAACACTTGCTTTCGAAAATTGTATGGGACAAACGGTCTGATGAATCCTGTAGAAACGTCACAGTGAACAGGTATGTTGGAACTTTCCATATTGATTTGTTTCCATATCAATGACGTACCAGACTCAACTTGAGGCAGATTCTCTTCTTTTTGGGCCTTTGCAAGCTTTTCGTAATCAATTGGTTCAGCTATGCTATCTAATCTAGACATACAGTCTGCAACTACATTATCTTTACCAGATATGTGTTGTATGTCTTGGTAAACTGTGCAATGTAGTCTAATTGTCGTGCTTGCCGTGGAGTTGCTTTTTCCAATTTTTGTTTGAAAACAAATGTGAGGGGTTTGTGATCAGTGAAAAGTGTAAAAACTCTACCCTCTAGCAGGTGCTGAAAATGTTTAATACTAGCATATGCTGCTAAAAGCTCACGGTAGTAGGCGCTGTAGATTTGCTCATTAGGACTCAACTTTCTAGAATAAAATCCTAGTGGTTGCCATACACCGTTTACTTTCTGTTGCACACTTCCTCCTATTGCAGTACCGGATGAATCGACTAGTACATTCTCCTACCACATATGACTTCAATGGTCTCTATGTCTATGGTATTTGATCTAGGAGTCAACTCTCATGGTAATTTGGTTTGTGTAACTTTAAGATAGTTTATTTTACACGTTACGTCCATCGATTGAATAACAACCGTTGACCGAGTTGGGTAGTGTAACACTGTGCCCCCGACCGATATTGATCTTTAGTTCTTCTGATTGAAATTTGATTATATACAGGGTACACATTTTCTGAGGCTTTGACACAAACTTTGAATGTGACGGGTCCACTTCATTTGAGAATCAAACGTCACCGATAAATAAATTGAACTATTAACTCTTTTAATTTCCGAACAGCCACATAGTAAGTCATTGCTGCTGTTTTCTCAAGTCGTCGATCGATGTCTATATCCAGGAGACCAATTTCATTGTGTTGACAAAAACAAGCTTACTGTCAACATGACTGAATAGATCACATGGCCGTGTTGTTTTAATAATTTCGCTTTCCCCACGGGCTGGAAATTGGACAGAAAAAAGATCTGAAACAAAGCAAAGCGTTGCATCAGCTGATCTGATTGCCTTGGAATTTTTTTTTTTTTTCAACTATCCCTTTTGAAATATAATTTGTCAAGTCGAGGGTTAAACTTTTTTCCTTGATTGATTACAAAGGTACATTATTGAAAACAATAAAACAAAACAGAGAGGTCAAGTAAACAATGCTGAACACTATTGTGCTGTAAAATAAAAATCCATCGATTTTCAGCCTTTTTTGTGATTTCTTTTCAACTTGTTTGTTGATCCTTCGTTCAGGTAGAAAAATGACAATTACATAGCAACGATTTCTTGTGAATTTGTCGTTCTGACAGCTGATTTGGGCGTTTCCCCCTGAAATTCGCTATGGCACAACGTTTTCTTGGAAAACGTGATAGTTTGGACGTTCCAAATTTATTTATAAATGAATAACTAAAAAATTCTCATTGCAATATTGTTGTTCTCTTCGGAATACAATTAATTTTCATCTCATTTTTTCCATTTTCATCTGTGCCTGTGATGTGATTGGGCTGGCTAGAAGTTTAGACCAACTAGACCCCAAATAGAGTCTGCTTGGTACGAAAGAACAGATTCAAAATGTTCTAAAATTAAATTCTTGCATACAAGTCTGCAACGCATTAGGACATTTCATGTCTTTCCCCTCCCTCCTTCTTCCCTTCCATCTTCTAGCAATCTTGTCTTCCTCTGTGAATTACATTTTTTTCAATATAAAGAAAACAAAAATTAAACCCATATTTTTATTTATTATTTACATCCATACATATATCGTCGTGGGTAGTAAAAGAACGGTATGTTATATGTTCTACATATAACCTCACTTCTAAGAATCATAGATGCTTGCATACGAGTCTGCAACACACTGGGACATTTTCTTCTGTGTATTCGAGCCAGACTACATCACCTACTCCAGTAGCGTTGTTGTTCATGTCCGAACGAGACAAATTTCAGCTTTCCACAGTTGATAGGAAAGAAGTTAGCTTCAGTAGCCACTCAGTTGATCAAAACCCGCTGCACCTTATTGTTCACGTCCTAAGGAGGCTACCAGCCAAATCATAATAATCATATAGCCAAATTTCAGCTATAATCATATAGGTACCTACCTACCTCACTTCTACGAATCATAATAATCATTGAGCATATTTCGTTACGTAACGTAACGTGACATAACGACAATTTGGTTGTGTGCCATAGCAAAGACATAAAATGTCAAAAAGCTATATATATGTATAGATAAACGTGAAGAAACCACCACAATCCAACCAAAACATGAAAATCTCTCACGAAAAAGGATTGAGCTCTCTGATGTAAGAAACACATTTCTTTGGGTCCCCCAAAGCCCATTTCGAAAAATTTGATGCCATCAAAATCGCAATTTTTTCAAGAAATTTTTCTAAAAGTTAGCTTCAGTTGTCCTTCAGATGAGCTATACGTTGTAATAATATTGTTTGTGTCCCAAAGAGTCCATTTCAAATTTCAGCCTCTTGGTTTATTAGGAAAGTATACCATATCGATTTACGTATTATTATTTTGTAAACGAATTTTGTGATATTATCATGTTTCATAGCTTTCCACCAATTTCAAGATCAGCGTCAATTTTGAACAGTCAATCAATCAATCAATAGTGTGTATATTTTCCTCAAAATTACAAAAATAAAATAACTGTTAAAACATACACATTTAGGCAATGGGACATGCCCGTTATGCCGGGGATAAACTTACGACTAATTCTTAATGTTGTGTTAAAGGAAACAACAATCCAAGCAAATAGGCAAACAAACAGGAACTTCCATTAAAAAAAAAAAAAAAAAGAAAAGATGCACATTCCAAATGAGTTATTTTAGGCAGTCAATTCAGTAATCATCTAATAATTGAATTCCACTATCAGCATCTTGCGATATTTCATTGAATCTCTGGCATAACGCATTCCAATTCTTTCCATCAAGATATAGCAAGAACGTTTGTCTATCAATTTCCGTTGCTTCCATCCACCGCAGCCTGAACTCTTCAAGTATCGGACAAACCGCAATAAAGTGGAACATGTCCTCCTTTTCACCCCTGTTACATAATGCACAATTCTGCCTTTCTGCCTCTCTCCATGGAACGGCGTTCAGGCTCAATAGCTCGCACCTAATCCTAAATATTAAACTGATCACATGAGGCTTATTTTTATCATCGATATAGTGCATAATATGATGGTTGATGTTAAGGGATTTATATACATTCCTGAATGAAGAGCTTTCTCTTTCACTAAGATATTTATTGTAAAGCCCTTGCTCCAACTTAGCCAAAACGTGTGCACCCTGACGCCTAACGTTTTCTTTAGAAATCTCCCGAATCTCGATCCCGTATCTTTCACACGACCTTACCCAATCATTCACCCAAAATACTTTGCGTTTCAGAATTAGATTAGTGAAGAAATTCGGGAGTCGATTAGGAGGCATATCCATTGTTTTAATTACATAGTCTAGGTGCAGCTTAAATGTTTTGAACAGTCCTAAACGGTAAAATGACATACCTACTAAATCATCACACTATATAAAAACCAGCTTATCAGAGTATATCGACGTTTCAGGGGGTGGTAACGCTGGGCGGGTGGAATTCTCGCCCCCGTCTCCCAGGGCACCACCTGCTTACCCCGCCAGTGAAGGAAGGAGGGCAAGCGGGGGGAAGCGTCTCCCAGGGCAAGCGACGTGGTCCTCTCCTCGGGGATTTGGGATATACGATTATTTGACTCGCATATCACACTATATAAAGACGAGCTTATCAGAGTATATCAGCTTTTCACGCTGGGCGGGTGGAATTCTCCCCCCGTCTCCCAGGGCAACTGACCTGCTCCCCCTCCCCCGACCCCGCCAGTGAAGGAAGGAGGGCCCCAGGGGGGGAAGCGTCTCCCAGGGCAAGCGACGTGGTCCTCTCCTCGGGGATTTGAGATATACGATTTTTTGACTTTGCATATTGTTATTATACTCCCTCATTGTGTTATTCACCTATTTCTTTTTAACCTGCGTAGCAGGGCCATTAAACTAGTATTTCAATAGGATAAAACTTAAGGATTCGGCATCTGCACAATTAACCAAACACCCCAATGCCGACCACTGAAACTCATTCATTGTGCGATTAATTTGCTCCCACCGAGCTTCTCCGTTTCTCCAACCTCGGTTCCAGTCCGTAAATCGATCCAAATTCGTCGAAATATCATAGCTCCTCATTCTCGAGACGATCGAGTTCACAAACGATTTCCACCTCGAAAACAGTTGGTTTCAATTTACTGGTCCTCCGCCGCCGTTAATTCATTGACCGAATTTCTCAGCTTCGAAAATGCAGTGCACCTTATCTGGGTTCCACGGTCTTAAGTTATGCTAACGATCTTGAAGGCCTCGCTCGACTTGCAGGTTTTTTCGGATTCTTTTTTTTCGTTTTCTGTCCGTTCAAAGTTCATTATCGTTACCCCGTACAGCTTGGCACGTGAGGTACGACCAGTCGTTACCGAGTTTGGCCCGTTTTTTTCAGCCGTGGTGTTTCTTCTCGAACGGTTTTTATGTGGTAAACTACAAAGAACGGGCGAAGCGGCTACCCCGAATTTCTCCGTTCTCCGGTTCCTCTTTTCAACGGTTGCAGTAAACCATATTTTTTTTCCTGGATTTAATTCGGCAAACGACGGGGTCCGCAAACGTCGTCATTTTGTACTTTTTTATTCCCTCCGCGATCGGTTCAATAGAAGACAAGAGGTTTTTCTTAGGAGACGAGGTCAGTTAGCAACATAAAGTTGAAATAAACAAACCATTGAGTATAAAAAAGTTGGTAAGTTGCCTGATCAAACGTCGTGATTGGATAACTTTGCCAATTATTTTTGGAAATTTATTGTTTTTCTCGTGCTAATGTTCCTTACTGAAACACTGATTGGCCACAAAACGTTAACAATAAATCGTTAATGTCGCTCCTTCCACGTGGCTTATTTATTAGCTAATTCTGTTTTATTACTTCCTACAATGATCTTTTGTAATCAATACGGAAATAATAAATCTTTGTGTAATAATTTGCAGCTTTTTAATTACATTTTAACAGTATTTATTTCTGTGAATTGAATGAACCCTTCTGGGATGTGTTTGTTTTTCCGTTCGTTCTTTGTAAAATCGACTGATTATTGCTTCCGAATCTGCCCGTAGGTAGCGGAAGCGTTGTTTTCACTGTTTTGAAATGATCAATTTTTGTCCCCCTAAATCAAAATTTCCACTTCAAGTTTTAGGCCATTCTGAACAAATTTTGTTCGATTTCTGTTGTCTGCCAATGTGTCTATGTTTGTGTCTGTTTGTCCGTGTCTCCGCAGAACCTTGTAACAAGCCTAATTGCTTCCCGGTTACAACGAAATTTTCAAGGAATGTGCGGATTGAGCTATAGATTGTCCCCTATGAATTTCATTGCCTACAAAACATTACATGATTCTGCCCATACTCTAATGTAAATATATAATCACATTCAGTAGATCTTACACTCCATCGCTATACGACTACCATATCGTGGGGTTCCGAGTAAAAGTGACCAAGTAACATTTGCAAAATTTGACAGGGGAGCGATCTGAAGTTTGACCTATTTTCTTCTTACGAACACTGGTTGTGTGATGTCTCATCCGAATATGTTTCGATTTTTCTTTATCCGGTAGGTAGTTAGCCAGTGCCCTCCTCTCATATCGTGCTTCAAAATTCACTTCAGATTAAATAAGAGCTGTTTATTCGGAAAACTCTATTTGATCATTTTTACCTGCCTGGAGTTTCAGTCGCATTCAATTCTTCGAAAATCAGTCGCATAGTCACATGAAATTGAGGGATTGAATAGTTTTTTCGTTAATTTATTTTTAGTTGCCAAGCATCTAATAACAATGATATACCTATTTCTGTTAGAAAAGGTTATCCATTACCTATCACTGTAATTGGTCATTTTCACCTGCCCACTATGCAATCTTACTAATCTTACACAGTAAAAGTGATCAAATGCCAATTGATAACATTTACATGCCCAGCGAGAGTACATTTATATTATCCATCTCGTGTTTTGTGGTTGAGTTCAAATGCCATTTGGTCACATAAAACTCTTTGGGTCAGGCAGGTAAAATTTATTTTCAAGTATTTCTTGCACATCAGTTTGAAGATAACGTTCTTAGCAACAACACACAGTAGACAACGTTCCTTAGTACCGGAATGACAAAAAAAGGTCATTTTGAAAAAAATGTTACTTGGTCACTTTTACCCGGAACCCCACGATATAAATCAGATTAATTTGAATCGTGTTACTACCATGAAAGATCTAGGTATAATATTTGATTCGCATTTATCGTTTATACCTCACATTGATAGTATGTGTTCGAGGGCGATGAAGTCTCTGGGGTTTTTGAAGCGGCACACTAGAGATTTTACGAGTAGTGAAGCTCTGTTAGCGCTGTACTACGCATTCGTGAGGTCGGTACTTGAGTGCGGCTCTCATCGTGTGGTCTCCTTTTATGCAAACGCCATTGATCGGATTGAAAAAATCCAGGATAATTTTGCTCGTTACCTGCTTTTCAAGCAAGGAGTGGCCTGGGATGATTTTCGTTATGATAATTTTGTGCATCAGACTGGCGTTTCCACTTTGGAGAGCCGTCGCCAAGTATCTGATTGTGTTTTTATTTACTTTATTTATTTTTAGTTATTCCATAATAAAATAGTCTTCCCCCAATTGCTTCAATCACTTAACTTCCATGCACCGCCATATATCACTAGGAACACCGTAATATTTTACTGTCCGTCTTCAACAACTAACTATTTATTTAACAATCCCCTGCACCGAGCCCAGAGACTACTTAATAGTATCTCAAATCAAGATTTTGACCTTTTTTCTGATTCTATATTTACTTTAAAGTTGGCACTTCGTAAAAGTAAATTTTCCTTTTTCGTTATTTTACTGTAATATTTTTTTTCTTTTTCTCGCAAGCATGTTTCTTTATCTATTTTTCATGAATTACTGTTTTTACCTTTCACTTCTTTGGAAAAATGTCTTTCTTTTTTCTACTTTTCTAGTATCTGGAAATAATTTTTATATAATTTCTTGTAATTGGGCCTTAGCCCGTGTATATACAATAAAATAGAATTAAAAAAATAAAATAAAATTCACGAAGCATCATCTTCGGAGGTTTTCACCATCCGATCGCTCTCAAATGTTCAGGTACTGGTTAAATTAACTGACTCCTCCGGTTTTTACAAAATTTTGATGAAATCCTCAGAGAATGTGCGGTTTGGAACGCAGACTTTGAGTTTCATTAATCACAAATCATTAAATCACTCTGCGCGTGCGCATGCGCGAAATCTGCCTGCGTCATTTTTCTCATGTTTAAGAACGGTTTATTGTTTTTCATTATAGATTTTATTAATTTTTGGGTGTTGTTGTTTCACCGTAGTTTTTTTAAGGTAAATTTCTTCCGGCATGACTTTGTGCTGTTGTACTCAGAATCTTCGAAGCGTCTTGTAGGCTCCGTTTAATTATAATTGCGAAGGAAGCTCCTACCTAAAACTAATTTAAAAATTTTATGTAATTAATAGGTATCTTATGGTCGATTATTGTCGTCCATTATTAAAAACAATCATGCCAAGTGGTTCGTTTCATACCCAACGATATTACAAAACGCTGCAAATTCCTTCACTGGGGTTTATTATTCAATTGGCTTGCGTTCATGATTTGAATTTCTACCAAGCTTTGGAGTGTGCGTGTTTCACAGGTGATAGAGCAATTATTGAATTTCAGGAGATACACAAGCACGAAATCAACTCAACCAAAATACCTATTTGGATTGATCACCGATCATATTTGTGTATGCCTCCTGAAATTCAATAATCGCTCTGTCACCTGTGAAACACGCACACTCCAAAGCTTAGTAGAAATTCAAATCATGAACGCAAGCCAATTGAATAATAAACCCCAGTGAAAGAATTATCAGCGTTTCATGCATATCAGAATGCTTCAACCCGTGTATCGGCTACAAAGCCTTTCAGGAGTTCACTCCAGTATCCACATTACTACATCACTACATCACTAGGTTACTGATATCAAAACAAAAACAACCAAAATAACGCAAATGTTGGCACCACAAATCGGGCCATACATCGGGAATGGTTTCACCTACGGACCTGGGGAGGGGCTCATTCGATTCCTCATGGAAAATTCTTCAAAAAAAGGTCCAAATTTAGGCCGCCTTGACTTTTTTGAGGTTTTTAGGGATTTTACAAAACTTTGACAACCCTTAAAGGGCACTTTAAATTAAGTGAGAGAGCTGGCTCAAGAATTGGGGCGTCGTCGTACCAACATGGATTTTTCCTGAAAATTTCAGCTTTTTTGCTTCAGCCGTTTGGGAGAAATCGTGCGTACGGCGGACGGACGGAAAAATTTTATTGCAGATTTGGATTCTACACCCTTTGAAACGTAAACCATGAAATTTTCAGGGGGGTTAGAATTTTTTTTCAAGAGCGATTACAATGGTTTATTATTGAATAATAAACCAAAAAAATCTTAGAAATTGCTGTACCACTTATGCATTCGGAAATGAATCGCCATCTAAATATGAATATGTACTTTTTTCTTTAGGCAACCATTTTATTCAACATTTAACCGTGGAAGAACATCACTTCTTCCATGATTTAACGGTCGTCTTGTTGCGACATGAGGACCCGAAGTCAGAATGACGGACCGCTCGCATATAGAGTTACTCTCAGCCTTGTGTGTGAGATGCACGACCCGATAGCCTACGGGGGTGGATTCTCTTCGGCAGTCGGATGGCGAGGGCCTTCCGAGATTTTATCTACACAAGAGCTTCGCCGCCCTTCGTAGCCTCCGCCAGTTGGTATAGATCTCAAAAGCCACTTATCTCAACTCTTGTTGTATTAGTTACGTGGTTTTCAACCTACAGCGATATTGCTGCTGCTACCCCGAGCATTAGGTATACTTTCCATCTAAAAACGCTGCTTTCACTGGGGTTTATTATTCAATTGGCTTGCGTTCATGATTTGAATTGAAATGAAATGAAATGAAACAGGTGATAGAGCGATTATTGAATTTGAGGAGATGAACATAGAGCACTTAAATCGGTTCTCAACCAAAATACCTATTTGGATTGATCAGTTGATCATATTTGTGTGCCTCCTGAAATTCAATAATCGCTCTATCACCTGTGAAACACGCACACTACAAAGTTTAGTAGAAATTCAAATCATGAACGCAAGCCAATTGAATAATAAACCCCAGTGAAAGAATTTGCAGCGTTTCATGCATATCAGAATGCTTCAACTCGTGTGTCGGCTACAAAGCCTCTTAGGAGTTTACTCCAGTATCCACATTACTACATCACCACATCACTACGTCACTAGGTGACTAATATCAACACAAAAACAATAATAAACCAAAAAAAAAACGCAATTGTTGGCACCATAAATCGGGCCGTATATCGGGAATGGTTTGAGCAACGAACCTGGATTCCTCATGGAAAGTTATTATTGAATAATAAACCAAAAGTTCCAGTTATGTTCGTAAGCATGGTCGGAAGCATGAGCATAAGTTCCAGTTATGAGCATGGTCGGGTATGGTCGGAAGCATGAGCTCAAAAAAAGTTTGAGAATTCGATCGCGAACAAACTCGTTCTTAGTAATATTCCCTACTTAAACTATGATTTTGGATTTTCAGAATTTTTTATATCAATTTTAAACAAAATTTTTGTGAAATTCAATACCTAAAATTGTCAGCGTAAGTTCGAGCTTCATTTTTTTAATGATCTAAGTCATGGCTGGTGTAATATCCGTTGAAAGTCTTTTTTTTAAATAAAGAACCAAGTTTTTATCTCAATCCTAACGAGAGTTATCGTCTGGGATGGTGATTCTGAGGGATTCAAGTTTTCTTTATCGAAAATGTATATAAGTTTTTTTATATCGATTTATATAATTTTTTCCCCTTATCTTTGTTTGTCCCATCCTTGATTTCCTTGCTTTCCCATCTTAGTTGCGCATCCTGGTGGGTACTTGGAGGCAAGACCACGGACAAACAACAACTCTGTGTCATCTGTGACACAGAGAGAGATGTTTTTACTAGGTAAAAACGGTAGAGTAGGTACGTTACCTACGGTAGGTCAATGCCTTAACCCTCAATGACGCACGGTATCTTTCTGGATACCTTTTACTTCAATCTCAATTCCAGCGAATGAGAAAGACAATTATTAATGAAAATGGGTCCTTGGTCCACTCAAACCTGTTTGGATCTGGAATCAAACGTGCTGTAATCGGGTGTACCCGATTGGCATGATGAATTATCTCTCAACGGTTGTAAAAACGGTTGTAATTCTGGTAGCTAAGTGGGAAGCTAGAGAACAGGAACTAGGATGCCTATCTTCCTGTTCCGTTGCCGAACTTGGTGTTGATTATATCATACTTAAGATAAATATAACCCAAGTTCCAACAATGTCTTCAAAACGAATAAGGAAAAAATCACTGAATATTGTGGCGAACCATAGAAAACCATGAGTTTTGGGTGTCTCAGAAAGAATCTTACAAGATACATCTAAAATTGAATTATCTCATTCATCCTCATTGAAGGAATTGTGAATCCAAAGAAGAACATAGACCTGAAAGAAAATTTGAACAAAATTGGGATTCATCAATGTTTTTGGATCTTGGGATGTTAAGGGTTAAAACTCTACGAATTGATCAATCAGTAATCGGTCGATGATCATGATCATACCGTCTTTGTAGTCGTCTGATAGAAGTCATGGAAATCAATACACATTCAAGAAGACCAAACGGGTACCTATTTGTAAATGGACGGTGGAGATCCACGCTTTACAGATATTGTGCTGTTTTGGAGTCTTATAGTTTTCAGCGTTTATTGCGTATGCGATGATGCACAAGCTCTTCGGATAGGTTGAAATATTTTCTCCAGTGACTACGTGCTTCTGTTGCGACGCTCCTCAGGTGTGGACTCCTTTTTGTTCCTTTCTGCCCGGGAGGCAGGTTGAAAATACCACAAGGTCCCGGGACTTTTATTCTTCGGTAGAGAACGCTGAGGGTCGTCGGAAATCTTAAATAAGACTTTTTAACGAGTGGCACGCCGGTCACGGGAATGCTGAACCCCTGAGCACCCCTTTGCGGCGGTAGTTAGCGCTGGCTAATCTGCCCGCTCATTAAAACGCCTGCGGCCCGCGCACTACCCTTCCATAACCCGACGGGCCGCTTTCTGGCCGCTATAATTTATTTTGTGACCCCAACCTCACCCCGCGCTTCTGGGTAAAATGCAGCCGAAGAGATTGGGAGGCCTCTTGAAAGATTTTCCCCATCCGTTTCGCTCGACTTGAAAATAATCAGTTGGAGGCTCAGTAGAGACCAGCAAATTCTTTATTTTATAATCTCTGTCGACAAGATTTAATGAACGGCTGGCTACCTCTACGTTTAAGATGGAATGACTACAGTCTTCGAACGACGAAATGTGCCAAATCGTTATGTGAAGGTCCATTACCAGCTTTGAAGCGGCCAAACCGAAATGCATTGAAAAGTATATTCGATATTTCTAGCGTTCGGCAACACCCGTTGACACAGAAGCAAAATTTAATAAGCTCCATCCTAGCTAATGGAATCCCGGTATATTCTCACCGGAAAATATATCCCGAATATATCGTCGTGTTGGTGGTAAAAGTGATCAAGGGCACTTTTTTCACAAAATGAGGTTTTAGCTTATCAAGACACTACAGTACATTATCTACAGCTGGAAATTTTGGGAAAAATTAGGAAAAAATGACAAAACAAATTTTTACCTGAATGGTCATGTGAAAAACCAATGTTCAAATGGCATTTAATTATATTTACGTATACCATAGATAACTACTGGAATTCCTCATCCTACAAGTAAAAGTTGACAACTGCCATTTGAACGTCATTACCACTCCATTACTTCAGTTTTTAAGGAGTTCACTCTATATCACAGTAATTGATGTGTTTCAACGGCCTAATAAAGTTTTTGACATTTTATGTCTTTGCTTTGGCACATAAACAAAAAAATCGTCACGAAAATTGTCCCAAGTGGCCACAACGATGATTATGACCATCAGAAATGACGTTGTCACCTGACATTTTCATGTCTTTCGTAGATAAACGCGATTGCGTCACAATTGCTATCGACAATGATCAAGATTCGCACGAACCGACTATTGAACCAATAGGAAACGACCCGTCGACTGTTAAATCGCTGCTTTTGGCCAAGCAACACACAATTCTTTGGAATGAAGAAAAATATCTATCACTCGCCCCTGGTATGAATCGTCCAGTAATTGCTTTGTGTTACGATGAACATGCCGAGGAATTGTCTTTCCCTGGTCTGGGGGTGCCCCCCACATTTCATTTCTTCGCTATTATCCTTCTCAAAAGTCCCCAGCTAATGGGGTTGGAAATGGGGGGGGTGATGGTGGTGGGGACTAAAGACATAAAATGTCCCAATGTGTTGCAGACTCGTATGCAAGCGTTTATAATGTTTTCTTCAAGCCTCAGAGTAAAATAATAATAGTGCTTAATAATAATAGTGCTTCAAGCATTGTTCGCTTCAGCTTCAGTATTCTTTGATGTGAGATGTCTATGGTGTTGGATCATTTTGAGAGGATCTTTTGTTCGATTAAGAACTTTTTTTTTTGGTTTTTTTTTTGGAACATAATCAGATTTTTTTATTTTAATTACAGAAGGGGTTGAACGTAGTGGTAATAGTAATTAATAGTGTATACTGTTTATGTTTTTTCTTTGTCTAACAAACTTCTGTTCATTAAAAAGCAGAAATTTTGAGTTTGACTACGTTATGGGAAACTAGGCCGATTCATTCAAATCAGTCATATGTATTTAGATGAGTTGTATTCCTTCATTTAATCTGTTGGGTCAATATTTGCTACTAGAGAGATTGATTGTAGCTTTGGAACATATGTACAGAAAACAGAGAATAAACGAAAAATGGTAGGACCTACTGCTCACAACCGCACAGTCTCCCACAGAAGTAAGGTCACTATTTACGAGCTGCACTCTACCTTGAGTTTCTCATGCTTGGAATTTCTATACAATTCCATCAAATTTTTGATATTCATCAACTGTAGGGTTTTAATTAAGTTGTTTCAGGTAAACATGATCAAATGTTTCAGCGTAGATAGTGAAACTATCATATAGATTTCAAACTTCTTTGGTGAGGACCTTTCTTAAGAAAATTGTCGAAAATAACTGCTTATTCTGTTTTTTTCGCGTAGGAATACGGACCTCTCAGATTCAAAAAGCGCTGAGTATATCTGTGAAGAGTCGTGATGAAGACTTGAAGACTGTATAGGAAGTTTTTGGAGGATGGTAGTTGAAGGGCGGTGAGATGGTCAAGGACTCGCCGAAGCCGATGTGGCGGTAAAGATCGTGACCAGCTGGCGGCCACGCGACCACCACGCTCCTCCCTCCATCTCTACTACTCCTACCTGCGCCTCCATCCCACGCCTACGGGACTGGGCTTCGCCTGGAGAGTTTCCTCATTTGCCGCGTTATTCTCCTCTCCAAGAAGTTGGAACGTAATTACTTAGCCAGGACGCTGGCCTTACATGATACTGAAGTATTGGATGTCAACTTGGGGGTCATCTAGTTCAGCTGTCATTAAGTGTCCATGTACAATACACGAAGAGATAGTTTTCGGTGTTGAATGTAGCTGTAATTTTACTTTGTCATGTTGGGATGAAATTAACTGAATTTCTGCTACGTTAGATGCACATAGCATCCTGATATCCAATGCATATTTTTATGGTGATCATAATAGAGATACTGTAGAATAACTTGAAATATTTGATAAATCGCTGATGGAAATGGATTCTTACGACCAACTATTCTCTCCAGCCACAGGATTATCCACTTTCCTCACAACCCGATGTGTGAAAGAGAATTTATTCAATTCACATGAAAACTTTTCTTTCCGTATCAACTTCAAGCGTTTCAACACATTCAGAACTAGAGAACCACTATGCTGCAGAGAGTATGCAACGATTGATCAAACATTGTCACGGTTTTCGTACAAGCAACATACTGCATTCTGCTGACTTCAGTTGTTCAATCAGGATGTAAATTAATTCTTTAATGGGGTACTCGCCTACCATCAAAACACTCAATTAATTCCCCTCAGAAGAACCAATTTATTCTCAACTACTTCTTAGCAGTCAGCCTATACTTTACTTTTCAGAAACCTCATGTTTCGGATACGTCGGCGACCTTCGCCAGGTATCAATAGGCGCGCATGAGTAAAACATCAACGAGGAATGTGACTGTTTGTAGGGAAACAAAGTAGATAGTTAGTCTCGTATGAGAAGCTTAAGTCGCATGACGTTCAACCCTCTCTCTTACAATAAAATCCTTTATTTGCTATTCGAACCTATAAACGTTTTTAATCGAATTACCCCTTCTCACTGGTATCTGAAGAGAAACATAATCTCTGATTATATCAGATGTGCGATTTTTCGCGCCCACGAAGTGGCATTTTTCAGAGTGTGAACAACTATTTTTTGCTTCCGAGTCTACTAGGTTTGACGTGTAGATGATCCGCAAAAGTGAAATCTTTGTTACACGCATAACTCCGGGAGTTCATAACTGATTTCGATGAAATTTTCAGGGATGTTTGTACTGATGTAAAGATGGTCCTCGTGAGTAATAAAGAGAAAATAAAGTTTTAGCCTCGAGCTTGGATCGAACCATATTGAACCATCATTGAACGATGCATATGTTATGGATACGATGAAGCTATGTGCCACACCCACTTGGCAGACGTTTTAGTCTCCGCTGGACTTTATAAATGCGTTTGTGAATAGAAACTCTACATTTCGTTAGTGAGTGGTCAAGAAACTGTGACTCTATATTTTGTTTTTATGTGATCAAGTGACAGTGCTCTTATTGTGAACTATAGTGAATTAATTTTTCCACCATGGGAGATCGCGAAAATTCACCATTTCCATCCGCCAATGGGTCTAAGGAGAGGGAAATTCCCAATATCTCTGACCATGGGATGGAAGGTGGTAGGGAAAACATCTCAACCCCGGCACATTCAGTTGATCCATTCGCCCAAATTGGCCAATTTTTCGCTGCTTTGATGGAAAGACTCCCCAGCGCTACTCTGGCTCCCGTTCAAGTTGTAGTAGCTAGACTGCTAACATACTAATATAACCATTTTGGTTTATTATTCAATAATAAACCATTGTAATCGCTCCGGAAAAATAATGTCCCCTCCTGAAAATGTCATGGTTTACGTTTCAAAGAGTGTAGAATCCAAATCTGCAATAAAAATTTTTCCGTCCGTCCGTACGCACGATTTCTCCCAAACGGCTGAAGCAAAAAAGCTGAAATATTCAGGAAAAATCCATGTTGGTCCCACGACGCCCCAGTTCTTGAGCCAGCTCTCTCACTTAATTTAAAGTGCCCTTTAAGGGTTGTCAACGTTTTGTAAATTCCCTAAAAACCTCAAAAAAAAAAAAAAAAAAAAAAGACAAGGCGGCCTAAATTTGTACTCTTTTTGAAGAACACTCCACGAGGAATCGACTGAGCCCTTCCCCAGGTCCGTAGGTCAAACCACTCTCGATCTATGGCCCGATTTATGGTGCCAACATTCGCGTTATTTCGGTTTATTATTGTTTTTGTGTTGATATCAGTAACCTAGTGACGTAGTGATGTAGTGACGTGGATACTGGAGTGAACTCCTAAAAGGCTTTGTAGCCGATACACGGGTTGAAGCAATCTGATGACCATAAAAGAAAAAAACACGCTGCAAATTCTTTCACAGGGGTTTATCATTCAATTGGCTTGCGTTCATGATTTGAATTTCTACTAAGCTTTGGAGTGTGCGTGTTTCACAGGTAATAGAGCGATTATTGAATTTCAGGAGATATGCATGGAGCACGTAAATCTGTTCTCAACCAAAATACCTATTTGGATTGATCAGTTGATCATATTTGTGTGCCTCCTGAAATTCAATAATCGCTCTATCACCTGTGAAACACGCACCCTCCAAAGCTTAGTAGAAATTCAAATCATGAACGCAAGCCAATCGAATAATAAACCCCAGTGAAAGAATTTGCAGCGTTGTTGTAAAAATGAAGAGTGAAATGTTACTGCATTCCTAATTGGAGAGTCCCAAAAATCATATAATTTACTTACAAAAAAAAAATTAGATACGCTTATTGCATTAAGTGTGCGTGTGAATGCAATAAATGTTTTCGAAATTGGAACTAACCTATTACAGAGAAAGCAAGAGCCTGCAAGTTCATCGTAACACGTGGTCAGCGATTTTGGGTTAGAGCAACATTATTTTGTGCAGTAACAAATCGAAATCGTGGCATCGACATCAAAATTCGAGATACACCTTTCATTTGTCTCAAAACCCAGTTTTACACAGTTTCATCCATTACCCGCATCCTTTTCAACTGTAACTTCTCTGTTTATCTAGCAATGTAATGGGATTTGTTGTACGTGTACGCATTGGGAGGTCCACCAAAACGGTAGGTGTTCAACCGTCGGTCCTCGCAGTTAAAAATCCATCCACCGGAATGGAAACGGTTCTCAAACGGAACACTAAATTAAAAAGAGGATCGCAGCGGGAACCGATTTCGAAAGGCAATTAAGCTGGAGCCTTTCGTTTTATATCTCGTTATTTTGATTTGTCTTCTCAGGCTGAAACCCGTTTCAGTATTTTAAATATGTCTCTTCTTTCTTTTCCCTAGTGAGAGACCAATTAGCCCTTTATCAATCTCACAAATCGGTTACAAAACCACTCATAGGTAGAATGGTGCAGTTTGGTTATTTTACAGCGGTTTACTGCTTCCTGGATATATTTGAGATCTTCCAGGGTGACTTGAAAGGCTAAGAACCGTTCAAGTTGTAGGTATCATACTTTATACTAACCTGGTAATGTGGGAACATTGTACGGGAGTACAATATTCTTTAAAATAACTTCGTCGAATTTTCAAGTTACCTTCGTCTTCAGAAGCCGCCTGTACCAAAGGCTCTGTGGATTTCATTACAGGGTTTAAAGAATGAATATAATGCGATCGGTTTGTTTTAACATAAAAACAGAATGACAGGTGAACCAAGTAAAGAAATTAAACATGTCGGTCTAAACGCTACAAACATGAAGGTAGTCTGTCAGCTATTTTTCGTGTTTTAGTTGTGTTTGCCTTGGCTTCTCCTCCCCACCCGTTGCAATATACTCGTAGTAACGATTTGATGTATCGGGTTTTTGAAACTGGACTGTTCTTCTTGAGTGTATTCGGTATGCAATTGATGCTTCCAAGCTTCGGTGAGAAATGAATGATGGTTTGGGTTGGTTTCGGCTGATTATGTTCTATGTGTAGAGTGTTGAGGTACCTATTTGCACGTTTATTTTTGTACGAGAGCCTTTGTGGGATTAGTCCAACGATTTTTCGATCTGTCGGATCTCAAGACGACATGGCTGAACCGTTCCAAATTTAAATGAATGTCTGCTAGCTGATTTTGTTGTTTGAACTTTTGGTTTATTATTCAATAATAAACCATTGTAATCGCTGTTGAAAAAAAAATTCTAACCCCCCACGAAAATTTCATGGTTTACGTTTCAAAGGGTGTAGAATCCAAATCTGCTATAAAAATTTGTCCGTCCGTCCGCCGTACGCACGATTTTTTCGTCCGATAACGCCCCGATTCTTGAGCCAGAACTTTCACTTAATTAAAAGTGCCCTTTGAGGGTTGTCAAAGTTTTATAAAATCCCTAAAAACCTCGAAAAAGTCAAGGCGGCCTAAATTTGGACTTTTTTTCAACAACTTACCATGAGGAATCGAAAGAGCCCTTCCCCAGGTGCGTTGCTCAAACCATCCCTGATGTATGGCCCAATTTATGGTGCCAACATTAGCGTTATTTTGGTTTATTATTATTTTTGTTTTGATTGCAGTAACCTAGTGATGTAGTGAACGTGGATACTGGAGTGAACTCCTACAATGGTTTATAGCCGATAGACGGGTTGAAGTATTCTGATAACCATAAGCAAATTCCTTCACTGGGGTTTATTATTCAATTGGCTTGCGTTCATGATTTGAATTCCTACTAAGCTTTGGAGTGTGCGTGTTTCACAGGTGATACAGCGATTATTGAATTTCAGGAGCCACACAAATATGATCAACTGATCAATCCAAATAGGTACTTTGGTTGAGAACCGATTTAAGTGCTCTATGCATATCTCCTGAAATTCAATAATCGCTCTATCACCTGTGAAACACACAGTAAAAAACTTCAGTGAAAGAATTTGCAGCGTTTTTGCATGTTCTTACAAATGGTGGACGAAGATGCGGATTTCGGCAATTAGGAATTTATTCCTTTAAGGAAATCTCCAGATATCACCAGTGTACTTCCGTCGACCGTTTCCACGCCTTCTTCGGAGGATCATCTCGCTACGATTAAATTCGGGTGGAAACTGTTCACTTTCACACTAGCTTCAGTAGGATGAACAGTTGTGTGTAGCATTCTTACTTAAGTCTGTTACTGTCTGCAACAACGTGCGTTAGTGATCCGAAAAGGCAAATCCAATAAGTGGACTGACTTAGCGGTTGACATAAAACAGATCTGTTGCATAAGCTGTTTAAAAAAATATGTAACTATTCATGTAGGACAGTAATGTAGGAAATTTGTCTGATAACATTTCTAGAATTTGTGTATGTTGCGTAAAAAACGTGAAAATGTGTTAGTACCGACGTTTATAAATGTATGAAGTATTTCCCTGTTGATTCAACCCCAGAATGACAAGCTGTGGAATTGATTGAGAAATTATTGTCAACATTTAATAGGAATGTTAGGCTAAATAATTTTTGTTGATATCGCAGTACAACAACATATTTGGAAATAGGAAATCCTTTTGAATCTTACGAATAAATTGTACTTTAAATTCTTCGCCTTTTTGTTAGGTGATGCAGTTTTGTAGTGTAATCCATTGGTTAATTAGTTATTTTCTTGGAAAATGATTAGCAACCCAATGTCCTTCGCCAGATTATCTCGTTTTCTCAGTTATCGAGGAGAAGTATCTATTTTTTAACTGAAAGTACTCGATAATCGTTTCAATCTTTGTTCTTCCTTCAACCATATGTCTTGAGTAATTCATTCCAAGACAGACTGTAAGAAGTTCTCTATCATGTTTATATGTTGAGCTCTTGTGCATCATTATCCTTTTCTCTGAAAAAAGGGATCCTACCATTGAGCTCATTTTCATTTTTGAGACATTAGTTCAACGGCATTTTCAGAAGCGTCTACGAATAAGGCTAATTAGAGGGTACGTCGGTTGCTATTTACTTTTCTCAAGCTGTTCAATCGTTCCAGTTGTGGACAGAATTTGTCTATTATGACATTTGAGTTCTAGGAAATGTTTTATGATTATTTCCAAGTTCTCAAAACAGAATTTTTAGATAAATATTTGAAACTAAATAATTTTTTGTGGATAAATTATAATAGAATATGAACTATCATATTTAGCGACATAATACTGACGGTCCTCTTTTGTCTGTGATTTTATTCTTGGTTGATCAACCCATGTTTCGTTCTATGGTTTATTTAAAATTTTCAGTAATGTATGGAATAATTGATGATGATCAGGAAACTGATACGTGTACTATCCTTATATGTGACTTAATTCCGGTTACTCATTGTCTTTTAATTTTGTTTGTGAATTTTCGCAAAGCAAGACACCACCTTCCCTTTGTCATCTTCGGATAAGGGGAGCATGATGATATTTTTTGTTGTACCTTCAGACAACCCTGCTTCGACCCTCACCAAGATGGAGGTGAAAGTATGAGGTAAAAAATGAAAAAAAAAAACCTATATTATCGTCGTGACCAAAACCAGTAGTCCCTCCGTGACTATGGGATTGCCGGCATCTCTTTTGAAAACTGGATGGTATTTTAAGCTGCGAAGGAGGTGGACGAAACGGCCATCGAATGGGCAGCGTGCGATGATTCCAAGTGGCTTATCATTCCCGCTGCACCCTTCTATGCTGAATCCGTCTTTTTGAAACTAAGTACACTCCGTACTATCTTGTTGAGTTGTATTTGTTCTTTGCAACATTTTGTTATTAGCCTTTTCATGAAAATACAACCAACAAAAATAAATATGTAAAAACACAACTCAAAAACACAAACATATAAACAGTTTTCACTTACTTTACGACTTAAAACGGTAGCAAACTTGGTATCGTAACTCTGTAGGAGTAAGGGATGAATACAGTGTAATTGATGTAAAACTTTTTACACTGAAAATTCCCAGGTACAATTTTGTATACATTAAAATTCGGTTGGTCCTGGTTTATTTCTATACATATAATCTTTACGATAGGGTAGGCCCGTGCCGTCGAGCTTTGAGTCGGTTCCAATTTCTTCAATATTTGTAATTGTAGGTCAGTAAAATAGATTTAGTGGTATATTATTTAGTTGTATGCATTCATTTTACTTTGTTGTCAAGTAAAATGTATCCTTATTGCATGTATTCGATACTGATCGGAATGTTAATACTATTCCTGCCTTTTTGTATATCCTTTACAAAATTGACTAGGTGAGTTCCTGAATGTGCTTAACGCAATACAAGTCAAGTTGAGGAAGTTGTTAAAAAACGTTCCATCATAAACTGTTCTCAACCAAAACACCTATTTGGATTGATCAGTTGATGATATTTGTGTGCCTCCTCTACATCAGTCTACCTTTGGCTACATCGGCTAAATTTGGGTCTGGGGAAGTTTTAACGCAATACGAGCGCTAAAGGACTTGATAAACTATGGATGTTTTTATTGTGGGGGAGGGGGTATTGAGGTTCAATAAAAAAACGCTGCAAATTCTTTCACTGGGGTTTATTATTCAATTGGCTTGCGTTCATAATTTGAATTTCTACTAAGCTTTGGAGTGTGCGCGTTTCACAGGATAGAGCGATTATTGAATTTCAGGAGTCACACAAATATGATCAACTGATCTATCCAAATAGTTATTTTGGTTGAGAACAGATCTACGTGCTCCATGCATATCTCCTGAAATTCAATAATCGCTCAATCACCTGTGAAACAGGGACACTCCAAAGCTTAGTAGAAATTCAAATTATGAACGCAAGCCAATTGAATAATAAACCCCAGTGAAAGAATTTGCAGCGTTTTTTACACAAACCTAATGAAAGACTGCAATGTGTCTACAACTTAGCGTATTCCTTGTCTTATAATTGTTGCCATTAAACTGTTTGTAGACAACTTACAGTGGTGTGGCTGGGTTTAGGGGTACATGTTACCATCAAGTACGAGTGATAAACGAAAAATAGGCTTACTTGCATACTTTGAGAAAACAATTTAATATAAAAATACAAAGTAAGATATTGCGGGCTGAGAAGAATATAAAGTGGGAGGGGGATTTTGCTTAGGTGGAAGTCATTTCGAATTTTTTTGTACGATTCACGTTCCGAGATGTTAAAATTAATTGGTATTTTCGTGTCAAAAAAATAAGATACACAAGATGGATGTTGGCTACAGTAGTTCTGAATTAATGATTCCTTACTTCTATAAATATAATTTATGATAACGGAATCCGCATGACAATTCTCTCCTCTATTGGTGGTAGGTCGTGGTATTGCTTTTCTTTCCCTCAAGTTGTCAGACATAATGAGAAGCCTTTGCGGACGTGATTCAGCCATCAGGCCGGTATGTCTGGGCAAGGGCCCGCATTCCGCGAACACCCGCGTACGGGAGGGTGCCGCCTGCCTTCCAATCCAGGAGACGGCATCCGGAGAACAAAGGGAGCCGTGGTCTTGGGGTCGACTGGGAAGACACGCTCTTCTGTTTTATCTTGTCTCCTTTTAACCCCTTCGTCCCCTCCGCTCGTTCTTCGTCGCTGGCTGTTGTTTATGGTGACAGGTTTCAGCCTTCCAGCCTCAGCGGTATCCGAACAAGTGTCGGCAGAGGGTCTGGTCTCCGGCAGACTGTCAAGACGGAGTTGCTAACTCATCGAGTTACGGAGTTTGAATTTTGGCTCTATCTACAGTGAGTAGCTTCACTTCAGCTTATAACAAAACAAAAGGCTTATTCAATCCAGAGGCGGAATTCATAGACGTGACTTAAGTAAACAAATTTCCTTAGCATTTCCTCAGTCAGTGCCTATGAATAGTGCAAGTAGCCGGCGGCTTCTCAGGGGTCCACTCGAGCATTTCCTTTCTTCTAAGTAAGGCTATGGATTCCGCCATACATATTAAGAATAAATTACTTCCCTCCTTCATACATTCCATGAAGTGATCCCATGAAGCGGATCACTGACCATTCTTTGTAACTCTATAGAACGTTCTGCATTGATGTTTAAATCCTTTTAAAGGTTCCAGTATTATCTACATATATTAACGTTCAAGCTGATCCAATCGTAATGAAATCCAAATCATTGTTTTATGATTATAATTAAAACAATTATAAACATACTTTAACCTAACCATATTCTGATTAATTGTTTCATGGTGTAAGTCATCAATGCCTTCAAATTGGTGAGCCGTCATGATTGAGGGTCTATCGCACTATCTTTACAGCGGATACAGTAATAGTCCTATACTACTACTACTACTACTACTACTACTACTACTACTACTACTATCTTTACAGCGGAAACAGTAATGGTCCTATGCTGTTTAAATTGATATGAGTATGTTACACAAGCTTCATGGATGCAGTAAGCGGGCTTGAAGAGTTTAGTTTATAAGAGCAAACATCCACTTGATTTACAACGTTGAAGTTTTAACTTCTAAAGATTGAGATCTCGGATTCATTGGTAGTGACGGAACAAGTCTAAAAAATATGTTCAACACTTCTAATGTCACAAATCTTTCGTCTATTCATTTTCTTTGCACGATGCATGCTTTGGTTTTGAATTGTTTTTCCTTTTTTCTTACAGGGTGAAAAAGTAACTCGTCAATAAAAAAGTTTTCATTCACACTTTTATTAAAAACTTTAGTGTTAATGACAAGTGAAAACAGTTAATAATTGAACTAAAAGAAACAAAAACGTCTGCCAAGTGGGTGTGGCACATAGCATCCTCGTATCCATAACATGACTGTATAGATCATTGAAAATTTCATCGAAATCGTTCAAGAACTCACGAAGTTATGATTATTGCAAGGATTTCACGTTTGCGCATGTGCAGAGGCTACTATTGATCCGGGGGTAATGAAACTTATAGGGGAACATCTACACATCAAACCGAACAATCCCAGAAAATTTCATCGAAATTGATCAAAAACTCACGGAGTTATGCGCGTAACAAGGATTTCACGTTTGCGCATGCGCAGAGGCTATTATTGAGCCGTAGGTCATGAAACCTATAGAGGACCATCTACACTCTAACTCGCACAATCCCTGAAAATTTCATCAAAATCGGACTATAACTTCGTGTAGTTTAGCCCGTAACAAGCATTTGCTGACAGACCGACAGACACACAGACAGAAAGACAGGCAACCAAAATTGTTCAGAAAGGTCTAAAACGCAAAATGCGAGTGGAATTTTTGATTTTGGAAACAGAAAAATTTTCACATTCCGAAAGTGAAAACAATGCTTCCGCTACCTTAGTAGACTCGGAAGCAAAATTGCTGAATACTATCTCAATACCCTTTTAGTTCAACTGTTGAAATCACAACTCAATTTTCTACATCATATTCCCCGCGCTTTTAAAAAAACACCCAATGGAAATGATGAAGCCCATTAAAACGCTTTTTATTCACTTAAACGGTCAATACAATGGAATCTCGATGGATAAAAAGCGCTGGAAATGAAACCCTCTGGCATAGCTGGTTTGCCGCATGATTGATTTATGTTACGCGCAGATGCGCTTTCTCTTCAGGGTTTTTGTCTGAAACTGCAGCTCAGAGTCAAAACGACACTCTGGAATGGAATAATGAACAAGGTTCGGGGGCGAAATTACCGGTGTGGCACGGGAGGTACAAACTCAGCAGGTTTGAAAAACTGGTTTTATTTTCTCGAGCATTTCTTAGCCCCATCAAGACGTTACGATACGACGCTACTCAGAAAGCGATATCCAATCATCCAATTTGAGAAATCACGTCTAATAACTTAACTTGACCATTTTTAGGTTCATGGGGTTGCATATGTAATTAAATGAATGAGTGAATAAGAACAGATCAATGATTGGGAGAGGAACTCATCAAGGATGCGCGAGGTTCCCATTAGAACAAACAAAAAAAAAAAAAAAAGCTTTTGTAACTGCCAATTATAAGTAAATATAATTGTTGACCCGGATAGATCAAGTAGAAATAACAATCCCGATCTGAATAATGCAAAAAGTTGAACTTATGGACAAATTCTGATCGTATGATAATGGACGGAAAATGAACCTCCGGTTTCTTCCAGTCATTCTAACCATTCTACCACCACATTGGAGTTGCTTTTAATGGAATAATACACAGATTACATTACTAGTGATGCTGAACTTCATGTTGCCGTTAACTTCTACTGGGTTCCTAATTTTAGTCTAATTCGCCCGTTAACCCTTCACTTTGCCAACCAGTTTTGTCCCGTGAACCCAGCGGGTTTACTGATCATCTTAGTTATACAAAACGTTCATTTTCAATGGGCATTTATGTTTGACCTCATCTTACATTTAAAAATACGTTCATCTAATCGTAAGGTAAATAACGCATTGAACCTAGGTATCACACAAGATTTTATACAGGGCGTCGATTAACTTAATTCAACGTCACTATTCAACTTTACTTTTTTTACTTGATGGTTATCGATAGTGGTACCAACTACAATTGCAAAATTCAATCTGGGGAAGGGGGGGGGGGATCTGATGACGTGAGTAACAGGCCCATTTCCAACGGAGATGTCAGTCACATCAAAAGAGCTGAAAGGCTTCAAGGCTTGAAGACTGGCGTGCTTGCAACAGAACAACACGCGAACAAAGAATCAACAATGGTTGGTAAAAACCTAATGTTCTTTTTTGGCAGCAACTGTTGTGTTTGGCTACGAGTTTTCTCAAATCCCAAGGAGTAAATGATAGCAGTCAGTCTACGTTCCAAAGCAATGTGGAAGAATGTACAGCTAGATTTTTCCTGGAACCGTTCGTCTTCATTCCACATCCTGTACTCCTCTGAACTGTTTACAGAGGGAATACCATCTCATTGTTCTTGCTGCCTCTGAACCGCGGACGGCAACTGCAAAATGGTAGAACCCCGTGCACCATACGGCCTTTCTGAACAAAAGTGAGAACGAATCCTTCTGTTTAGGTAAGTTCCAAGTTATCTTACTCAACCCTGTTACATAGCGAAGCCAGACAACCTCCTTCAATGAACCACAGGGGTATTCCTTAGCGCATATATATATATTTTTTTTTTAAATTTATTTTAATTACAATCAAGTCAGTTTCAACAACTTATTAGTAACTTATTTCTAGCATCATAATTTAATATTCAGTCGTCTTGTACATAACAGGAGTTCCTTTTGCTCTAATAATAATAATAGTTTGTTCGCACTTCACTCGCGATAAGTCTTTATACGTCAAGTGTCAGTTCGAACGGCTTTCTTCTTTTCAGTCTTCGAAAAAGGTTGTCAACGTCTAGGGGATGTACGGCCTCTGCGTTGACGTGACCCTTTAGCCGTTCAGAGTGTTTCACGGCGAATTTTCGTATTGTGGCAGCGACGCTCTCGATCTTCAAATCATTATGAAGGTTGTCGTTCCGAATGTACCAAGGTGCATCGACGATGTTCCTCAATACTTGGTTCTGGAATGTTTGTACAAGCTTGATGTTGTTATTAGTAGTGCAGCCCCACAGCTGCACACCATAGGTCCACACAGGTTTTAGGACCTGCTTGTACAACATAAGCCTTAGCGCATAAGATGGTAATGGATTCCCTATCAAGCCTTGCCGAACATGAGGCTCTCCATTCATCAGAAACCCTTCGTTGGTTTATGGGATACAGTCCATTGTACTCTGATCAATTCAGAGTACCACAACAGCTTCAAGTTTGTATTCCTAGTTTCTGGGATCCTACCTTAGTAGAAGTCATAACTTCCTACAACAAACCTTGCACTCTTTAAGGTAACGGTACCGGTAGTGGCCACAGTTAAGAATTTTTTTCTTTAGTTTTGACAATTGTGGGCCAACAGTAGTACTGCCTTTCTTCAGGACTCATTTAGAATATAGCTCGACTCTTCCCTAACATATCCATTGCCTAAATCTATCAAAAGAACAATTTTTTCCATTTTTTATTAATTTTTTCTCACACCTTCATTTTGATCTAGTAGTGGCCACATCAAATTACGAAATTTCCAGTAGTGGCCACGTGCATGTATCAGTAGTGGCCACTTGACATTTTGCCCTCCTTACGTGTTTAATATCATTAAATTCAATACCAGATGAACAAAATTGATTCTATCCAGTAGAAGCTCTAGGATACAGCCCAACAAACGAGGAAACTAGGGACGGTCATATTGAGAAGTTTACCACAATTTCCAATGATGCTCTGCGCACTCCTAGTTCAACCTCTGACTACAAGATGACATGAGCTGTACCTCCTGCAAGTTTGAAGCCACTAGGAGACCGGGAATCCTTATTTCTCAAATATAAACTTTAAAATGGCCACTACTGGAGCAGTGGCCACTACCGGTGCCGTTGCCTTACTTGGTCGAAAGAAAGGTAACTCTCAAAATACAAAGAATGTACCGCTACGTATGATATATGCATACTATCCATTTCGGGACTAAGTTGGAAAAGTAAATATACCTGATCGATTTCTCCGACTCTTCTTATGAATGGTTTCGTGGTTTTATAACGAAATCACAAAAATTATTGCGTTCGCTGTGTCGAAACAGAATTTAAATACTCGCTGAATTTTCAGGGTAGAATTAGGAAGTGAATTTGACTCAATGACTTCGACAGTAACCATTATTAACATACACGTCAGGTTTTCGTAGGATGCAGAGACGGGAGGGGTTGAAAAAGTTAATGGGATAGGAAGGAAAAAAGACTACTGGGGCACATCGTCAGAGACACATGTCATTCGAGAAAAACGACGATTCCGTCGTTAGAGCGACGAAAGTGATTTCAGATTTGATGTCGGACTGACGATGACGTGTCTCAAAATAGCGCTACGCAGAACAAGCTCTCGGTTCGCAAGGAAAGTCCTCAATTTAGAACATAATCCCAACAGATTGTGTTGTGGGAAGATGAGAAGATACAGAGGGGAAGCTTTTTTTTTGTCTCGAGCGGCCGCTATAAGTTGGAGGCCTCAACGGCTGGACCTCCCATCCGACGTTCCATTCTTCCCGAAATTCGAAAAGTACTATCTCGGGCATAGGTATAACCTATATATTCTCAGAAGAAATGTTTATTATTTTTAGCGATCGACAAGAAGAAAAAGTGTTGTTTTCAAACTTGTTGGTTTAAGTTTAAAATTTGTAGAATAATAGAAAAAAAAGAAAAGTAATTGAGTACCCCGATCGTCATACGTGACTAAACTTAATTCTAATACGTAACTAACGTTGTACGTAAGTATTAGCTTTTGTTACACACAAAAGAACTTGTAAAGTGCCAGCGTGTTTATTTAATCGTATTAATTGATCTCCGCATGCAGTAAGCCTATGAAATTATACCTAGGCAATTTACCATAGACTACGTTTAAAAGCCGTAGATATTGATTAGCGTTGGAGGGCTGTGTAATACACTAATAACATACCTCAGAGACATGAACAGGAACAAGTTTAGCAACAAGTTGGTCTGAAAGAACTAGTTATATATTGACTGCACCACAAGATCTTCCAAACAAATTACAATTAAGCTTTCTAGAAACTCGTAGTACGTAATTAATAATAACAACAACAGCGACGACAAACCGTTGTGTAATAATTTGCAGCATTCTACCATTTCCAATAAATGAAAGTTTTGTAGCCGTATTGAACAGTATCCATGCCCCAAACCACTATCATAGGACTCCAAACCAAGTTTAAATGCTGCAAATTCTTTCACTGGGGCTTATTATTCATTTGGCTTGCATTCATGATTTGAATTTCTACGAAGCTTTGGAGTGTGCGTGTTTCACAGGTGGTAAAGCGATTATTGAATTTCAGGAGCCACACAAATATGATCAACTGATCAATCCAAATAGGTATTTTGGTTGAGAACCGATTTACGTGCTCTATGCATATCTCCTGAAATTCAATAATCGCTCTATCACCTGTAAAACACGCACACTCCAAAGCTCAATAGAAATTCAAATCATGAACGCAAGCCAATTGAATAATAAACCCCAGTGGAAGAATTTGCAGCGTTTTTGAATATTAAATCGCTTTGATTTCACCCTTTAGGATTGACTGCGAATATTGCCTAGAATTGAGTCCCAACTAGACCCAAAATGTTACTTTTAATGCAGGTTTCATTTAGACGTTCAGTAGCTTCAGAAAAAAGATCTTGCCGGTGTGGGACCGATTTTTTTAAATTTGATTTTCGGATTCTGCACATCTTGAAGCGTAAAACAACCAATTTGGAGGGACAAAAAGTTTCCTTTTCATGGCCGGTTCGTTATTGAAAATGATGAACTAAAAACATCTCTGGCTCTTTAGAGACATAATAATATTTATTTATTATTTAATAATAATTTATTCATTTTTTTAAAATATTATTTCATCCAGACACTGCAAATTTAATTCATCTCCTCGATTATAACTTGGCACCCTGAGCAACACTGTTACAGTCATGACGCTGCTGCCTCCTCCTTCCTACATTGCTTATTATTTCCATCAGGATATTGGACATTTGAGTAGGTCCTTCTGGAAAGTGAGCCTGCATCAAACTACTAGAAGGATCTCAACATCTTCCATAAAGAGCCTTGAGGGTAGAGAAGCGGAGGCATAAAATATTCCTTTCACGGTTCTTACCAAAGGGGCAAAAGGTAATTTGTAGCTCGCATGGCCGGCCTGCGCACCGACTCCAACGCATAATCACATTAGTAAGTTGTAATGAGCCTCCTGGTTAGCCGCAGCCACCGCAAATCCTTTCCAGGCCACTAATTCAAACACCGGTTGTTCCCACCGCTTTTCAAGGTTGCCTTCCATTGAGCGTGCGGTTTCCGTCTGGGTCGTATTCGTGGACTCACTCCATAAATGACTCGCTCCTATCTTACAACTGCAGGATAAAACATGTACTACACATAAATATATTTTTTAAATCATTTAGTTAAAGCAGGGTTATTTTAATGACATACACGGTAACTTCTTCAGACACCTTGCGTACTGAACACATCTTAACTCAAATCGAGTCGTGGTATAATCAATACTTGCAAACCTTTGGCACAAATCAATTTTAGTATTTTTGGCATCTCAATTTAAACTTTTGGCGACTCAATTTCAACTTTCGACATACCAATTCGAGCTTTTGGCATATCAATTTATACTTTTCACAACCCCAACTAATCCACATCATGATGATCATACATGCAAACTACAAACTCTACAAGCAATGAGCGAATTATCTTGTAATGGTTAGCTGGAATGTTCTGGTGCATCTTGGAACGAGATCTTTAATGTGTAGCGATACCCTGAAGTGGAATTTATATTAATTGTGAACGTCCGATAGCCCTGTCCATTCAAGAACATAATATTATGAGAAATAACATTTTAGAGAAAAAGGAAATGTATATGTATTAACTGCATTCATAACGATAAATGAGCTACGTCATAGAACTGGGTTGAATGTAAACAGAAGGTCTATTAGCGGTGATATACAGGCCTGTATGGGCAAGGGGGATAGTGGAGCTTCCAGCGATCCGGATGGGTGCATTACATCCTTAAACTGTGTAAACTTCGTTCAGAAGTTTTCTTGATCTCCATCGTAGTTGGCAAAGTGCGTTAGGTGAGGTAAAATGCTTCATTGATAATCACTGTTTACAGTTTCAAGAGTATTAGGAAAGAGAAAAAAAAAACTTGCAAAACGATTCAACTTTATCGTTTGAGCGCAATGATATGAAAAGTAAAATGGTCAAAATGCCACTTTTTATCATCAAACGACTGCCACTTTATTTATCATGTGATGGCAGTTAAAAGTGTCGTTTCTTTCACTGGGCCATTCAAATTCATTTGATTAATAATTTGAATTTCTGTAAAATGGTCAATTGAATTTCAGGAGGCACACAAATTGATCAACTGATCATCCAAAGTAGACTTTGGTTGAGAACACTTTATATTGCTCCATCATATGATGGCAATTCAAAGTAAGCGGCTCGTCTGTGATGAAAAAAACGCTGCAAATTCTTTCACTGGAAATTATTATTCAATTTCATTCATTTGGCTTGCATTCATAGTTTGAATTTCTACTAAAAACTCTTGGAGTCCTTTAGCGTGTTTCACTGGTGATGAGCGATTATTGATTTTTCAGGAGGCACACAAATATGATCAACTGATCAATCCAAACAGGTGTTTTGGTTGAGAACCGATTTACGTGCTCTATGCATATCTCCTGAAATTCAATAATCGCTCTGTGGAGTCCATAATCACCTCTATTCTGTGAAACACGCACACTCCAAAGCTTAGTAGAAATTGAAATCATGGATCATTGAATAATAAACCCCAGTGAAAGAATTTGCATCGTTTTTCTTATGTTTGTTATTGATAGCTCACACTTCATTGAATTGAACAGACGAATCAGCCTAATCTGAATGCTTTCGAGGAAAGATCGACAAAATACGATCGCATGAATAAAAATTAAACAAAACACCTCTTTAAGAAAGGTTTTATTAAATTCCCTGAAAAAAAGGAAATACATTTTTACTTACAAATTTACTTAAAATCATGAGTGTTCAATCGACTAGTTGATTTATTTCCAATGAACTTCCTATTTAAAATAAAGATTTTTACAACTGTTATTGATTTAGATTGTTTTTAAAACAAATTTGTTGTTTTTATTCCATTAATATGACTCAAGTACAAGGACTATCTATTACAGAATTTTAGTTAGTGTAATTATTGCAGCATCTCATTCATTTACAGCATTTTATGCTTTTATGCTACCTTGACTTTGGATGGTTAATTTACCATTTGCGATATCGAAAGTAATTTTACTTGAATATAAACTAGAAATTCCATTAATATGACTCAAGTACAAGGACTATCTATTACAGAAGTTAGCTTGTGTATTATATGCAGCATCTCATTCATTTACAGCATTTTATGCTGCCTAGACTTTGGATGGTTAATTTACCATTTGCGATATCGAAAGTAATTTTACTTGAATATAAACTAGAAATTCCATTAATATGACTCAAGTACAAGGACTATCTATTACAGAGGTTAGTTAGGGGAATTATATGCAGCATCTCATTAATTTACAGCATTTTATGCTGCCTTGACTTTGGATGGTTAATTTACCATTTGCGATATCGAAAGTAATTTTACTTGAATATAAAATAGAAATTCCATTAATATGACTCAAGTACAAGGACTATCTATTACAGAAGTTAGCTTGTGTATTATATGCAGCATCTCATTCATTTACAGCATTTTATGCTGCCTTGACTTTGGATGGTTAATTTACCATTTGCGATATCGAAAGTAATTTTACTTGAATATAAACTAGAAACGCTGTATTTAACGCATGATTCATAACAGTCAACAACATCCATACCGTACGCGCCGGACGTGGAGCCGACGGTACGTGCTCAGGTGAGAAGGTCATAACCGATCAACGACATCCTCCGGACGTCCGGAACTCGATGGAGGCGGCAGCAGTCAGGTATCCTCAAGGTATTGTACGAAGGGAATACCATTACCATCAGAATGGCTGGGGTTGATGACGCAACCGCAGGTCCTGTCATCGTGCCAGTACAACTAGATTCGGCCGATAACGTGTACAATTCAAGTCGAGCACAATCAGCTGTGCAGACATCAAGATTGCTCCTGTTGTTAGAGAGAGCCAGATTTGAAATGTCTACACAATCTCTCTAGAGAGGGCATGGAAAAACTACTTATTATTACACAATGGTTTGTTATTTTTCTAATTTGAAAAACCTTCCTCTCTGTCAACCTGAGTTGTGTTATTTCCTGTTCATTGCTTGTATACCCATGTGTAATAATTGGCTGAATTTCGACGTAGAATTTACAAGGGCTTATACAACCTTCGTATTTTGTCTCTCTTGAAAAATCTTTCCATTCTCCTTGTACAGACAGTGACCAATGTCATTAATTGTTTTTCATTCAGTTAACCGACACTTATTTCCACAGAATGAAAAAAATACCCTTCCAATCCAATTTTGAGCTCTTTCCGTATATCAAATTACTAGATGGGTGAGTGAGCAGTTTTCACAAGAAACTGTCAGTGTTGGGTGATTTGAGATTTGACGGAAATGCCACCTTGAAATTAGAGATATGGAAAGATTTTCATGAAACGGTTTCATCTTATTTTCTTGCCGAACGATTTTTGCGGCGTCATTTTGTAATTTGAAGATGAAATATTTCCTAGTATCAAAGGCGGTAGACTGTAATCCGATCGTGGACATAGAAACTTCACCTTCGTTCCGCCAAAAGCCTGTCACACATATTTCCGCAAGGTGCGTGCGTCCCTCCTTCTTGTCAAATCTGAATAGATTCAGTAAGTACAGTAGGTGGAATGTAATTCAACACGAGCCTAGTTCCGAAGCTCTGAAGGGGTTTGTCTGGACTGTACTAGCGCTATTTGTGTATAATTTATTACTTAAATAACAAGAAAGTGAATTTAAAGAAGTTGAAAGAAAAATTTCTTATTCTTAGTATCGGAAATACTATTCCGTCATTATCTGAAAGTTATGATTAATTCGATTTTTACTACTTTGAATAAAGATTGCCACCATCCCTTCTATTGAATCATGAACTAATTGTCGAGAACTCAATCAGACATGGAAACTATGTACCTTCAATTCCATGGAATTCGCCGTTATTCGCTATTATTTATTAGTCGCTATTATTTCTCGTAACTTCATATTTTTTCCTCATCTAACTGGCATACTCTTGGTCGAATGGTTCCACAGGTAAAGCAGATTTGTATATAAGTCTGATATGAGTTGGTGGGATTCACAATTTAAACTGATAGACATGTGTGACAATTAAAATTCGGATTACCCTTTTTATTTATCGCCAAAAACAAGCGTTTGAGGAGCGAATGGATGAACGTACAAGATAGATAGATAGATAGATGAAATGTATATTTTAACTTGAATTATAAACCAAACAGATAATAATCAATACATTATACGCCTTGGTGTAACCGTTAGGCGGGGGTAGCCATTATATCAAACATTAACTTGAGAACAGTTGGCATCAGCAGAGAGAACAAATACAATGTAAGAAAATTAAATTTAACAAATAATTAGTACAAATAGAAAAAAAACACTCATATTATAATATATATTAACACAATCGTTGCTACAACTGTTACTTTCAGATCATTAAAATTGTTAGCACCACTTCCAAATTTTACCGTATATACTCCCAAATGTATGACGGTTTTTTATTTGCATCAGTAGTTACATAACTACGAATGTTTCCAATAGAAATTTCCGTTAATTTTTTCTTCGTTTATCATTATTATTTTTAACATTAATATTGTTATTATTATTATTATCATCATTTATATATATATTTCTTTTATCACAATCATTAAATTCGCTGCACTGGGCTCAAGGCCAACACTTCACAGTTAGTTGTAGTTAAACTCGGACATTAGCAACCTTCGGTAAGACCATGCCGCTTTGTAGTAGCCAGCCAGTGCTGTATAGCGATCTCCGTTCAGCAGCTCGATGACCTCACGAGTGGATAGATGTGGCTTCCCCAAAAATGTATTCCTTATTCCACGGAGGATGCCACATCTTCCTAGAAAGTGCTCTGTAGTCTCAAGCTCTCCCATATTACAAATTGAACAGAGCTGCTCAGTCGTTTGGGCCCACGGTGTGAAGTTCAGGTTTAACAGCTCTCCTCTTATTTTCATAATGATGTTAATAGTTTCAAAACTGATGTCTTTATTAGTATATGTGGGAGCCTTCTGCAACTGTCTGTACAGCAAGTGAAACTTTGCCCTGCTAGAGTTGTCAATCATCTTCAGCTGGATTTTGCTTTTGACCTTTTCAATGATGATAGATATCATTTTACCCCAAGTGGTTACAGTATCTGATTGAAACGAAACGTTATGGTGAATGGATGAACGTACAACGATTCTAGTGGTCTTTTCCGTTTCTTTGATATTAAATCTATTAAAAGAATAATGAAATAACAGTAAAGAAATGAATAATGAAGATGAAGGGTATAAATTAAAAACGAAGAACTTGATCAATGTCACCATTTAGCGACTCCATACAAAACTAGGGTAATGCTTTAGGCTCAAAAAGAATTGAAACTAAGGGAAAAGCACCAATAGTGAACACTGTTCCAATAGTGGAAACTTCGGAAAAAAAGTTGTAGAATAAGGATTCGGGTTGAGCAGGGCACTTGAATCTTTTTGGATTAACTAAAGTAATAGCCTAACAAACGTGATGAACCAAAAGAAAACGTTAGGGCCAAAATGAAAAATAATAAGGGGAGAGCACCAGTAGTGGACATGTTAAGAAAATCTTGTGTGATTGTTTGTGTTACCTCATAAATTTTTAGCTCTCAAATTTTTTTTTGGGTGTCTACACGTTCTTCAGACATTTTTAGTTGAGTTTGATCAAAGGAAACACCAATTTTATAAATGTTTGAAGAAATAGAGTCAAATTTTGTGGAATAACAGAAAACACCAGTAGTGGACAGCTAAAATTTTCTAGTGTTGATGTAATGGACACTTCATGACCCAGTAGTGGACACGACGTAGATATCAACAAGACGACGTAAAATCTCGTTTAAAATCATGTATATATCTAATGGGTAGTAAAACAAAAAGAATTCCATTCAACTGGAAGAATGAAGTGAGCACCAGTAGAGGACAATTCATGTATAAGTAGAAGATAGCTCATGGACTAGTAGTGGACATCTCTTGCACTAGTAGAGGACACCCCCTGTCCGCCTCTGGTCCGCAACACTATATTCATTTGAAAATCGTACCGAGAGCTTGTTCCAATACAAATGAACAAGTAGAAAATTAAGAAAATATCCTTTCGTGAAAAGGGAAGTTGCACCAGTAGTGAACAGGGATGTCCACTACCGGAGCATCCGTCATTTTTGTTGTACTAGAAGTGGACATGCTTTAAAAGCCCACTTTATCAATATTAACGGAGTTAGGCGACTGGAAAATCGTCAATTTAGTTACTGAAGTATATATTCAAACCAATGGGCACAAATATTTGAATATTACATGTGAACATTGCTTAAAACATACTTTCTATTCCTTAGCATTTTGAAACAGCGTCTTGCTCAAAATCCCTCCACCCACAGACTGGTTGTTTTTAATGTCAAGTTAAGTAGTTTATTATTATTATTGTTATATCCCTTTTCGCCAGATTGAACACAATGTTCTTGGATCCCAGAGAACTGTGAAGAAATAAAAACGCATCGAAGAAAAGGTAAAATGTGTAAAAACTTTAATATTCAAGTTTTCAAACTGGTAACATGGGGCACAGAAAGAATGGCAGATACTGGACCAATGTTATTCAGAAAGCTTTGAAACTCTTAATAGAAAGTGGAAATTTTGATTTCGTGGAACTGAACAATGTTTCTCATTTAAATGACGGATTCGCAATCCTAAGTGGTCAATTTTTGGGAATTCAACATGATCATGAACGAGTTTATTTGATTATATAAACTGGTAATTTTGACTAAAAACCTTTTTCAACATACTAAACATAAAAAAGTAAAGTCATGACAGAAGCAAAATATCTGTCTTGGTTAAGGAAATATTGAAACCCGGGCAAATTACTTGGTTTAACTAAAAATTCGGGAAAATGCCACTTGATTCCTGAAATTGAAAATTTATGGCATTCTCATACACATCAAAATATTCAAAACAACCACACCGCTACTTGCATCTATACCACGCATATCACCCAACGGCACAGACGGAAAGAATGCTGCCGTTTGTTCTCCTCGAAGTCCAGCTAAACTGAATTGAAGCGAGCACTACGGATAGTATACACCATGCTCAGGGACTGTCGCCAGCCAGTCGTTTCGTTCAGTTCTCGCCTTTTAGAAGTAAGTAAGTCGTTCACGTAAACTTTTTGGATCCAGCTCACGAATAACTCTTTTTTTTGGCGGGAGAACCTCGGAAATCTAGTTCTTTTCTAGCCGGAGCGCTTCGTGACAGAAGGGAGCGAGCATTTATTGCGTAATATACATCAAAACCAAGGAGAATATTCTACGTGATGCCCCGAATGGTTTCATAGAGCACGCGATGAAGAGGCGCACAATGGGCTCGAGGTGCTGACAGCCATATCGCTCGAGCCAAGGAGCTCCCAAGGGAGGTTGTTGTCCAGAGGGAGCACGTGTCCAGTGGATCCCGTCGCTAATGATCCCGTGGGAGTCGACTACGTGCCGTCTCCTACGTGATCGGACGTCCGTTGTGGGGGACCCGGAATCCGGGGGCTTAATAAGGGCCCATTACAAAGGGCCCATTACCGGAGGACGGCTCGCTTACGAGTTCGAATGGCTTCAGCGTCTTTCTGACAAGGACGTCCGACCCAAAGAAACGCTCTGCTACGTGGGCAGGTCTCAGATGGGTGCGCAGCCGACTGTGAGCAAAAAGTGCAAAAATCGCAAACGATCATTTTTCTTACCCAACTACCAAAAAACGAATGCTGTATTCTGTTTCGTCATATGCTCTTCTACGAAATTAAGCATATGAATCAAAATAAACATTTACAATGTGTAGTAATTCGTTCTTCTGTTTGAAATACCATTCGAAAATTTGAAAGTAGGTTCGACTCAATGGTCTTACTAAGTACTAAGCAACGGATTAGTTCTTAACTATCCATATAATTTGGAGAGCGCAGAATGAACATTTTTTCGGAGTCCTTGCTTAAAAACAAATACTCTCTGTTGTTTTAACAATATTACACCAAGAGTTAATCTGCAGCTTCCATGATTGGTTAATTCAATGTTATGTGATTCTTGAAAAATCAGCATAGGATCTAAAACGTTATTACTTCGCAAAAATACGTTGAAAATCCAAATGATTTCAAGAAAAAAGTGGGAAATGAGAAGAGGCCAGTGGAATGATAACGCATGTTTTTTGAGGTGTGTTACGTTTGACCAAATGGCGTTAGAAAGCTCTATTGCTACCATGATTTTTCCTGAAAATTTCAAATGTTTTGGTCCATTTGGGAGAAATCTTGGGTACTGCGGCGGACGATACGGCGTATGGTGAACGGACGGACGAAAATATTTTTGACCAGTCGCTGAAATTTGAGTCAGAATTACTATGATTATTGAATAATAAACACCAGGGAATGATAACGCAGTGTGATACGTTGCAAAAGGTGAATGCATAATTATAATTGACGTCGCTGATTTGAGTCAGAACTGATCACCAGGGATTTGCAGCTTCAAGTTCATCGCACGGCGAGAAAAACAATCTGTTAGAAACGAAAGCTGAAATCAAAATTTATAGCTCACGAAGTTCTGCACCTCATGGAACATCCCCTATCCTGTTACGTGTTACGTTGCCCAGCCCTCGATTTACCTCGAATCATCATGCAACCATGAAATTAAGGGAATAGGAATATACTGCGTTTGGAGACGATATGGCTACACCTTCGTAAGACTTGAAAAACTCGCAAAATTAACTGTTGAAAGAAAATTACACAGCAATTCGCTTCACTTTATTTTTTATAGAATACTAGTACAATTATACTTCGTAAGACTTAAAAAGTCGATTTCAAAATTAACTGTTGAAAGAAAATTACACAGCAATTATATCAGCTGAATTGATTTTTACGATATCCAAGCACATTCATATTCGGACTCATTTTTACGTTCTTTTTTGTCCAAGTTCCAGCAATTAGGGGGAGCGAACGGATGAATGTGAAGAGGTCTGGGTGGGCACATTCGATTCTTCGAAAAACGCTGACCATCAATAACGAATTTGTGTGCACATCAGTCTACCTTTGACTACATCGTTTAAATTTGGATTAAAAACGCTGCAAATTCTTTCACTGGGGTTCAATTGGCTTGCGTTCATGATTTGAATTTCTACTAAGCTTTGGAGTGTGCACGTTTCACAGAAATTGAATTTCAGGAGATATGCATAGAGCACCTAAATCTGTTCTCATCCAAAATACCTATTTGGATTGATCAGTTGATCATATTTGTGTGCCTCCTGAAATTCAATAATCGCTCTACCACTTGTGAAACACGCACACTCTAAAGCTTAGTAGAAATTCAAATCATGAACGCAAGGCAATTGAATAATTAACCCCAGTGAAAGAATTTGCAGCGTTTCATTCATATCAGAATGCTTCAACCCGTGTATCGGCTACAAAGCCTTTTAGGGGTTCACTCCAGTATCCACATTACTACATCAGTACATCACTAGGTTACTGATATCAAAACAAAAACAATAATAAACTAAAATAATGCAAATGTTGGCACCATAAATCGGGCCATACATACCTTGGAAGGAGGGCTCATTCGATTCCTCGTGGAAACTTAGTTCTTCAAAAAGAGTCCAAATTTATGCCGCCTCCACTTTTTTTGAGGTTTTTAAGGGTTTTACAAAACTTTGACAACCCTTAAAGGGCACTTTAAATTAAGTGAGAGAGCTGGCTCAAGAATTGGGGCGTCGTCGGACCAACATGGATTTTTCCTGAAAATTTCAGCTTTTTTGCTTGAGCCGTTTGAGCGAACGGCGTACGGACGGAAAAATTTTTATTGCAGGTTCGGATTCTACACCCTTTGAAACGTAAACCATGACATTTTCAGGGGGGTTAAAAGGTGGTTTCAAGAACGATTACAATGGTTTATTATTGAATAATAAACCGAAACAATAGCCATATTTCGAAACTCAGATTTTTGAAAATATTCATTTCGAGATATCACCATTTAGGATTGATTAGAATTCAGTCCTAACTAGATCCCAAATGTAATTTTCGACCCTAGTTTCATGAACGTAGTTTCGGAGAAAACCTCCTGACGGCATACGTCGAATGGATGGTTTTTTTTTATATTCGATTTTTGGATTCTATCCATGTAGGAACAAAGAACAGCACATTTTAAGTGGTCGTCAAAAATTGTTGATATTGTTCGATTACAAAGGTTTCAAATTGAAAATAATAAGCGAATTCTTCAACACAGTGAATTGGTTACGATGTAATAATAACCTTTGTTCTAGGTTGTTATTTCGAAGTAAGAATACATAGCATATATATTAAACCTTTTAATTTCATAGTATTAAGTCGTAAAAGACGACAAAGGTTTTCGCATTCAGACACATCGAAAATCTTCACCCTTCCTCCTTCCCTTTTATAAAGCTGTGTTACATATAAAAAAAGGTTTGATTGATATATTGTTTGTAAGCTCGAACTTTTGATGTTTATTATACCTTTGCCAAGTTCCTCACCCCCCATGAATTTACAAGTCGTATATCCCACGCTCAGAGACACCTTCAGCGAAGGATCTTGTCTCGAAAGCCGCTTCACTACGTTTCTCCTTTTAACAACTCATTTCGTAGAACTTCTTTTTTTTTTCAACATCTTTTTCGACCATAGATGGAGCGATTATAAAGAAAAATTTAACGAGGTTTTCGATTTATTAAAACGGCTCAACGGCATAACGGAAGCCGTAAATTGTTATCCACTTATCGGCGACAACTAATTTATTGTGGACAGAGTCCGAGTATATGAGAGAATCTTGTCTGGCATAACGATCGTAAACCTCCCAAATTAACACATTCAACGCTGCAGCCATGCAATATAAAAAAAATTTCTTGCGAGTTGTGAAATTGAGTGAAGGTTTACTGTTCCAATAAAAATAAAGATAAGTTTCATGGTTTTACAACGTTGTTATACAATGAAAACTGTGGGTTGATTCGATATCAGACAACGCTCATTCTGTAGAAATTATTATTAGAAATTTTGGAGATTCTTTTGTGGAAATTTAAACTTTCACTAGGTTTTTAAATTTGTCAATGTTGTCTCTTATGTTTGAAGGTGGATTTCCATTATTTCGCCGCATTTGCCTTACGTTAATAAAATAATTGTTTTAAAATATTTTTAATTCAAATCTGCTTTTGACCATCTAAGGCAATTCGTTCACGTATTTCAATATTTGCTTAGCAGATGGCAATTACCATCTGCGTATATGGGATAAAAACACATTATACATACTCTCTTTACATTCTATACGAATCGGTTCTGGATTATGGTGTTAAACTTTGGTTCATGCTACAAGCCTCGGAATCGATGCAGTTTTTTTTAAATCCATCATAGTTTTCGAGTTATGTCAGTTATAAGATTTTTTTCTCGTGATTTCCATCTTGACCAACTAAAATGGCCCTAACTCCCTTAACTGAAGCAGCAACTTCAAATCTACCCCTGATTTCTCTAATCCCTGAATTTCTCCCTGATTAAAAAAAAGAAATCTTTATTACATCAAATGTAATATGTTACCAATTTTATTTTAAAAATATGTATAAATATTCAAAACTCGTAATACACAGAGTTTTGGTTAATTATTCAATAATAAACCATTGTAATCGCTCTTGAAAAAAAATTCTAACCCCCCTTAAAATTTCATGGTTTCAAAGGGTGTAGAATCCGAATCTGCAATAAACAATTTTCCGTCCGTCCGCCGTACGCAACATTTCTCCCAAACGGCTTTAGCAAAAGGTCTGAAATTTTCAGGAAAAATCCATTTTGGTCCGGCGACGCCCCAATTCTTGAGCCAGCTCTCTCACTTAATTTAACCCAGTGCCCTCTAAGGGTTGTCGAAGTTTTGTAAAATCCCTAAAAACTCAAAAAAAAAAAAAGTCGAAGCGGCCTAAATGTGTACACTTTTTGAAGAACTTTCCACGAGGAATCGAATGAGCCCCTTCCCAGGTCCGTAGGTCAAACCATTCCTGACCTATGGCTCCATTGATGGTGCCAACATTTGCGTAATTTGGTTTATTATTGTTTTTGTTTTGATATCAGTAACCTAGTGACGTAGTGATGTAGTTATGCAGTAATGTGGATACTGGAAGTGAACTCCTAAAAGGCTTTGAAGCCGATACACGGGTTGAAGCATTCTGTTATGCATGAAACGCTGCAAATTTTTTCACTGGGGTTTATTATTCAATTGGCTTGCGTTCATGATTTGAATTTCTACCAAGCTTTGGAGTGTCCGTGTTTCACAAGTGATAGAGCGATCATTGAATTTCAGGAGGCACACAAATATGATCAACTGATCAATCCAAATAGGTATTTTGGTTGAGGACAGATTTACGTGCTCTGTGCATATCTCCTGAAATTCAATAAACCTCATAAATTATCTGAAATGATAATAAACTAAAAGTATACTTCCAAGAATGTAGTTTTGAATTCAAGAAACTTGACGCTTAGAGCTCCTAGGAGAAGACAGTACTTGTTTTAGGTGAAGAAAGCTGGTGGGAAGACATCGCGGCGGTAGGTTGCCCAGGTAGCCGAGAGGAAATGAGGAGACGGACGGCGGTGACAAAGCGGATTAGCTACCACAGATCTCCGCCACCGTAATGAGCTCCTTCAGCCGGAACTCATTCTCTCTCCTTCTCTTCACTTGACCTAAGTAGGCAGCTCAGTTACTGTTTTTACTAGCAAGATGGTCCTATTTAAAAACACCGTCGTCAGCAAGTCGGGCGCTCAGGGGTCATTGGGAAAATTTTCCGACCAGAACCATTTTTCCCCTGTAAATAGCCCTTCCGCGCTGATTATTGATGGTTTTTTTAGCATTTTTCTCCAGTAAATAGTATAGTAGTTGCGACAAACCTTCCAGGCGAAAACTGATTGTGTTTACTCCATGTGTAGTTGTCAGACAAACCCGTTTGAAGTGAAAATTTATGTAAATCGGAGTTTAGTCGTTCGCGAATCGTGGCTCCTGCCCCGGTCCAGATTGTCCTCCTTCGAGTTTCAGGATCAATAGTAGCCTCTTAGTCGCATGCGCATATATGTACAGCCACTGTGCGGAAGACTCTTCAGGTAAATTCTTTGAGATCTTTAGAAATGTGCCAGAGCATCATCCAAAGAATATTTAAAACCACCATTAGTCGTCCTTAACGCCATTTCTCTATTTTAGTAACTCTATTAGTGTATTCAAAGACAATGAACTATGGAACGTCTCCTAAGATACTGTGGCAGGTGAGGAAATCTTTGAGATCTTTAGGTGGAAATCGGATCTCCTAAGATACCCTAAAGGGACCGCACTTTGGGTTATGCGGGATTCAAACCCACTAAAACCTCACCTTCCATTTCCCACGACGAAACTCAGCCTGGAACTGTTTGACACATTACTTCAGGCTTCAGGATTGGCTATGGTACCAAACATATAAATGCAGGCACAAGAGGAGTCAAACCAGAAATTAATGGAATTACATACAATACTGAGCCCTCACTAATCTCCTCAAGGTAAAAAGATCTAATATGAAGTAAAATTGTGCATCAGGATCCAAGTATATTCACACAGAAGTTGTCGAACACCAACTGAAAATTGATAAAATTTATTTACGGTGTATTACGGCTATCCTCTCTGTTGGAGATGATATAGAAGCTGCAACACGCAAACTACAGACGTCTACTACTGAGGTTTCTAAGTGGACCAAGATGTGGAGAATGAAGCTGAACGAATCAAAATCAGCCCACATTAACTTCACTAACCGAAAAGTCCCAATTTTGGATGTTGAGATCAATTCGAATAAAATACCGCACATACTGAAGCATTTAAATACTTGGGTTTGACACTTGACTCCAAATTAAACTGGAATAAACACATAGAAAAGAAGAAAGAAGAACTTAAAATCAAGTACAGAAGGATGTGTTGGCTAATGGGAAGGAATTCCCATCTCTCTCTTCACAACAAACTGCTTATATATAAGCAGATCCTTCGCCCTATTTGGACCTATGGGATACAGATCTGGGGCTGTGCCAAGAAATCAAATATTAAGAAAATCCAAACCTTTCAGAATAAAATACTGAGAAGTATAGTTGGAGCCCCTTGGTACATGCGAAACGATGATATTCATTGAGATTTGAGGATGGAGACAGTCTATGAAATTATTGCGAAATACGTAAGGAAGCATGAACATCGCTTCCACAAACACGAGAACCCGGAGATGCTCTACGTTTTGGACAACGAAGGTGAAATCCGACGTCTGAAGCGAAACAAACCAATGGATTTAGTTGTGCTGCGTGAATAGAAGTGCAATCGAATTCAGTGCTAATTAATTGAGCTATATAATAAAGGGCTAGATTTTGCTGTAAACCTACCCTCTTGGAGTGTACCTTTATTGATATGTAAAATTGCTAGATGAAATGTATTTGATTTTTCAGTTGCAATTAATAAATCACAAAAGAAAATAAAATAAAAAACGGGGTATTTACAACAAGCTCACTTCTACCCCGATCGACTTATCTGATCTAATATAACGCATGCTACGAAACGTTTAGATTAAGATATTACGGGGAAATTAACAGAATCTTTTTAAGACCAGGTAAACAGGAAGTTCAGGAAGGCATGATATAATCCCTTTTTGGCTCACCATCACCCATAATCCCTTCAATCTACATAAGGCTTGCAAGACCTATTCATAACAGAAAACTCCAACTTTGAAATAATTGTCGGCATGAGAAAGAAAACATTTGCAGTAAATTTCTGTTTTTGTGGTAATTTGTAGTTTTTAGTAACTGCATGTAGTTTGGGTTCCATTTCAATGAACGTTTATAACTTCCGAACCCAGTAGAACATTTTGGTGCAAGAATGACGGATCTACGTCATTCGGTTAGAGTATTATGGATGTTTAATATAATGGGATCATTTTCCGGTTAGGAGGATTGACTGAGGCTTCTATGGATTCACTTCATTTGTTTGTGCAAATATTATTGGTTTTCAGACGAACTAATAGACGCTGATATAATAGGTTGCCTGGAGTTTTCAAGACCTAAGTAACTATGCTAATGTAATTATAATCGACTTCTGTTTTTACGAAATCGAGTTTACAGTGAACTCGGTAGTTAGGTTTTGATTATATGTCATTAATTTTCCTCCGGTAGACGTCTACGTCCTAGTAGCAGAATCTAAGGACTATAATTCTTCTATAGGACTATGAAATTCTTGACATATACCACTCAACGAAATTTGAATCGAAATAATTTTGAGTCGTCCTTAACTGTAATTTTCAAGGATATGGATGCGTGCCAATTCTTTAGTTCTCTGATTCCTTTGAAGGGTCTTCTAAAACGAAAATGATAAACCTCTATCTAATAATTTTCAGGGGTTTTAAAATAAAATGAACAATTTTGCCCTGGGTTGATTGTCTAATCAGGAATTAATAACCGATGGGCATGACCGTTAGGTGTTTTGCAAGCACCAGTCATGACATGTCGTGGCTAACAACTTTATCACATAATTTTTCTCTCGTTATTTTTAAGGTAATGTGACGTGATCAGGAAAGTATACTTCAATTCTCTAAAAAACGCTGCCAATTCTTTAACTGGGGTTTAAAATTCAATTGGCTTGCGTCCATGATTTGAATTTATACTAAGCTTGGAGTGTGCATGTTTCACAGGTGATAGAGCGATTATTGAATTTCAAGAGGCACACAAATATGATCAACTGATCAATCCAAAGAGGTATTTTGGTTGAGAACAGATTTACGTGCTCCATGCATATCTCCTGAAATTCAATAATCGCTCTATCACCTGTGAAATACGCACACTCCAAAGCTTAGTGGAAATTCAAATCATGAACGCAAGCCAATTGAATAATAAACGCCAGCAAAAAAATTTGTAGAGTTTTTTTTTTTTTAATTTTTTTTTTAATGGTTATCAGAATGCTTCAACCCGTGTATCGGCTACAAAGCCTTTTACGAGTTCACTCCAGTATCCACATTAATACATCACTACGTCACTAGGTTACTGAGATCAACACAAAAACAATAAAAACCAAAATAACGCGAATGTTGGCACCATAAATCGAGAATGGTTTGTCCTAGATCGAGAATGGTTAGACCTATGGACGTGGAAGGTCTCATTCGATTTCTCGTGGGAGTGTTCTTCAAAAAGAGTACAAATTTAGGCCGCCTTGACTTTTTTTGAGGTTTTTAGGGATTTTACAGAACTTTGACAACCCTTAAAGGGCACTTTAAATTAAATGAGAGAGCTGGTTCAAGAATTGGGGCGTCGCCGGACCAACATGGATTTTTCCCGAAAATTTCACCTTCTTTGCTCCAGCCGTTTGGGAGAAATCGTGCGCACGGCGGACGGACGGAAAAATTTTTATTGCAGATTCGGATTCTACACCCCTTGAAACGTAAACCACGAAATTTTCAGGGGGGGGTTAGACTTTTTTCCGAGAGCGATTAACAATGGTTTATTATTGAATAATGAACCAAAAATTTAGTGGAATTATTAATAAATGAGAACAGATAACGTAAAATGATCGTCGTTGGTAGTTAGGATCCCTCCTAAAACCACCTTTCAAACAAAAAAAGGCCTTTCCGGCCGGTCAGAACATTGTTATGCGTAAGTGTGGGTGACCTCAACAGGTCCCGATGGGCCGGAGGTTGACTCACCCACACGGTTGAACCACAACCCAAAAGTTACTCTCTCCCTCCATCCCTCTCATACACACACTCACCTACTAACATCCTCACTCTCGCACAGACACACAGTCAACGACACGTTGTCAGACAGACATTCACACACAAGGCCCCATTGTTGGGCAAGCGATGCTATCCGAAAGGCTCTGAATCACGATTTTTTGTTCAAATGATTTTTTCTGCTTTCCTTCTTTCTTCCATATGTGAACAGTGGCAAGGGTGTACCCGCGAGCACACACTCCCAGCCAACGTTGAAAGAAGGTCGCTTATTCTTGTAATCTGAACTCCTTCGATTTACGAGGATGCCTTAATTTTTCATTTCTAAGACATCCACAAAAACTGCTATTTTCAACGGATTGCTAATTAACGTGCAGGTTTCCCCACTGAAAGATGATTGATAAATTACCGAACAAGAGAGAAGAGATTGATTCAGATCATTTCAGTACCGTTTATAACAACCCATCCTTCAGCGTCACATTAAATTATCTACTGCCAATAAGTTCTTCTCATTTTACCTGGTTTTAGGAGTTATCTCAGCCAAAGATCAACAGATTATTTGCTGGTATGAATCAGTGATCGTGCACGCTGCCCAAAGCATCACTGATGAGGCATCAGTTGAAAAATATGGAGTTGGCATAGCGCCTCAAAATTTTCAAAACGAGTAATTTATCTTCTATGATTCATTTGATTAGTATTTTGGAATCATAAAGTTCTAAACATTTGTGTTTTGCTTTAATTTTCTATTGTTTTGGTTTATTATTCAATGATAAACCATTGTAATCGCTCTTGAAAAAAAAATTCTAACCCCCTCTGAAAATTTTATGGTTTACGTTTCAAAGGGTGTAGAATCCGAATCTGCTATAAAAAATTTTCCGTCCGTCCGCCGTACGCCTTACGCACGACTTCTCCCAAACGGCTGAAGCAAAAAAAGCTGAAATTTTCAGAAAAATCCATGTTGGTCCGACGACGCCCCAATTCTTGAGCCAGCTCTCTCACTTAATTTAAAGTGCCTTTAAGGGTTGTCAAAGTTTTGTAAAATCCCTAAAAACTTTAAAAAAAAGTCAAGGCTGCCTAAATTTGTACTCTTTTTGAAGAACACTCCACGAGGAATCGAATGAGCCTTTCCCCAGGTCCGTAGGTCAAACCATTCCCGATGTATGGCCCGATTTATGGTGCCAATATTTGAGTTATTTTGGTTTATTATTGTTTTTGTTTTGATATCAGTAACCTAGTGATGTACTGATGTAGTAATGTGGATACTGGAGTGAACTCCTAAAAGGCTTTGTAGCCGATACACGGGTTGAAGCATTCTGATCTGCATGAAACGCTGCAAATTCTTTCACTGGGGTTTATTATTCAATTGGCTTGCGTTCATGATTTGAATTTCTACTAAGCTTTGGAGTGTGCGTGTTTCACAAGTGATAGAGCGATTATTGAATTTCAGGAGGCACACAAATATGATCAACTGATCAATCCAAATAGATATTTTTGTTGAGAACAGATTTACGTGCTCTATGCATATCTCCTGAAATTCAATAATCGCTCTATCACCTGTGAAACACGCACACTCCAAAGCTTAGTAGAAATTCAAATCATGAACGCAAGCCAATTGAATAATAAACCCCAGTGAAAGAATTTGCGGCGTTTTTTGGAAGCGATTGTAATGAACTTAATGAACTCTTTTTTTAGGTGCAATGATATTATACTTGTCAGCTGTTCAGTTCCACAAATTGTAAAGAGTATCTTCAATAGGGAAGCTCTCTTTTGAGGGATTGAGAAAATAGAAAATATTGATAAAAACCCAATAAGTGGTTTCCAACATAAAAAAGCGTCATAATGTATTACGTGTCTGCATAGTGAGAGAATAAATACAATATTTTGCATAGTCATGAAAATACGAGTAAATACCCTAAGTGATCTTGAAAACTATACGCAATGACCAGATAGGAGAATTCGTTGATGAAAACGTTGCGTTCAGGTATGTGTGATATGGGCATAATTGCTTGTGTATTAACATATTGTGTCATAATGAAATAATTATATTGTCTTTGTTTGGATTTTGCTAGAGTGTTCAATGAATACTAATACGCCCAATGTTCTAGTTGACACATTATCAACACTGTGCTGAGGATTATTCCATCTTCTCCTCCGAAAAGATAATATTACGAAATGTTGACTAAGGTTTTGAAATGGAAAATTAACAGGTGATTTAATGCATGGTCAAATACGATCTATTTTTCCACCATAAATCGATGAATGTCTTGGAGTCTTGGAACGGAACCCTGTAGTCTCCGCTCCAGATGCAAGTAGCTGGAGTTGAAACAATCCGAAGAGTGAACAGTGAACACAATTACTGTAGGCTGTTACACAATACAAGGCTGCATTACCAATGTTTTAAAATTTAGCTGGGAGGTAGGCTGGTGGTGCTTCGACAAGCTGTGTGAAGATGTAGCCTAGGGCTCCCTGCCTGCGTTACCTGTTTGGTAAGTAATGTTGATCAGTTCACCATTCAGCACCTTCCCCAGAGGCCTGGATTGGTTACAGACTTAGAGAGATTCACATGTTCAAAGGAACAAGATCATCATTTCTGAAGCTTTACTACCATCCCTGGATTATCCAGGGTGGACAGTCAACCTGAATTCACAGGGGTGGGAAAGCGGGACTAGGTGAATTTTTGGCATATTATCAAATTGAAAATTTTGGCAAATTAATTTGTCACAAATCAATTTCAATATTTTTTGTTCAATTTAAACTTTCGATAGTTTTGACGACACATCTCTCAAGCTCTGACTAGTAAGAGCCCAACTCGCTTTTTAACATTTTATCTCACAAGGAAAAAGGGACACTCGATTTGGGTCAGCACCAATCCACTGAAAAGTGAGCATGGAACAGGCTCTTCCCCTGAAACCATTCATTCCTCACACACTACCACATACCCCTATACACAAATGAACTTAACCGCAATTAATAATAAATAAACCCCAATACGCTGAAAATATTGCTATACGTCAAATTATCTACATTGAAGAACGGCGACAGCAACACTAGCAAACTCATTGAACGCAGTGAAATCTTGCTGGGTTGCACCATCTGAGGAAGACTGCTATTCTCCAACTCAGCTCTACCGCAGGCCCTCAAACTCGAGACAGACTAAAACCACATGATTCCAACTGGTCTGCCAGCTAAATTCGACCACACTAAACATGGCAACACGACTCTGCACAACCCGAGACTGTGCGGCTTGGTAGCTAATTCCTCATCTCCAACAATGGGCGCATTGTTTCACATTATGGTATAACCTACCCGATTTGTAGACGATCTCGCACGCTAACAAAAAGAATGATCAATCAGTCGTCCAGTTACCCCCATCCCAGTTCCACTGTCACGCATTCAATTCGTATAGGAAGCTAGGATCCCCATGTCTTCTGTCACCAAACCAGAAATGCTTTAATCAGCATTTTTTCCAATCCCGAAGAGTCCACTTGCGCAATCCTTCATACCTAATGGACAAAGAACCCCTTGTCAAACCAGTACAGCTATTGCCGGGGCAGTCTATAAGCCCAATTTACCGGCCAACACTTGACCTATCGCCGATTTGGACTCATTGTTCAAAGATGATACACAAATCCAACTCCTTACTACGAAATTATTCGAGAAAAAATCTCTCATGTCCTCCTCGTTTTCAATGGTTTAAACGGTTTCATGCTGATTCAATTCACGCTCCAATAATTTCTTTCATAAGATCATATCTCGTTTGAATTTCTTTCCCTAATTAGAACTCCAATTCAAGGGAACAGACACGGCTGGATCCAATTCTTATCATCTGACTCCGTACTCATAATTCCTTACTCAGTTACTACCCGTTATCCCTGCAGGTGGATACCGCAGTTTCAGTTTCCTCGTGGATTCGTCTTTCCCGCATAATCAAGACACTATCTAGTTTTATTGATCCAAACACTGGTAATTATTTCGTGATGATAGCCGTAATGTTTGATGTGTTCCCTTTCATCGTACACGAACGTATTCTCATTGCATTAAATCCCCTCCTCTGATTATCAAATTTTGCTTCTAAAAGTTGAAGAAATATCTATAAAATAGCTTATACCTAATAAATGCAAATCGGGTTAATGTACAATGCTGGTGTAACTTAAGAACTAGCGATCAAACTACCGCAGCTCTCTGACGAAGGCTCAAACCATCGAATTAAGTACTAAATAGACGATGTACTCACAAAAGTACAACTTGCCCTACAGCTGGTACCCCTACTGCAAGACGCATTGTCAATGCACTTTCTTAGTGTAAAAGAAATCATTTTCAGAAAGGAAACGTAAAATATAAATAAGTAGGAAAATACAAACAAAAAACCAATATTTTCGGTTCTCAGAGAGTTATCGATCACGAAAATAGAATTACTCATTCCAAGAATTCGAATATGTTTGTGTAGATAGTATCCTTTGTGTACTAGTCGCACACCATAATACTCATTGCCAATATTTACCAAATGTTCAGGCGGTAGTTGGTTAGTCTTTCTCAGGGCCTGAAGGAGCCCACGATTCCTGTATTACAACGTTTATCGTACGACTTAAATGATTAATCAAGTAAGTGATTGTTTCGAGATAAATCACCAAAATGAGGATCTTTAATCAGAAGAAGAATTAGAACAATAATCATGCTGCCAGGAAACTCAAATTAATTGTTACAATTGTTGTAGAATGTTACAGCATCCCCATTATAGAATTATTGCAATAATTCTGCTCTTTACCCGGCGAACAACTCCTCCGCTTCTAGTTCATCCCCCACATGAAATCCCTGGACCGCTCAATTCTTCAATCAGCTTATCAGGCTGCTCTTCCTGGTTGTCCCTTGCCGCAAATTTGTCCGGCTAAATCTTTTAGAAGAACTAGGAGTTTTCTTTTAAGGAACGACATCGGATTCAATTCTGCTTGTAGTAATTTTTGTCCACTTCCCTAGTGTTTCCAATTTACTTTTTAAATATTATGTTAAACCTAGCTGTGAACATGTAATTCTCAAAGGCGATTTATAATACAAAACCAGGGGAAAATATTTGAAGAATTTTTAAGGGGATACACACATTAAGCAGCAGATGGTCCTCCATGAGTTTCGTTGCTCACAAATTAATATTTCACTCTGCGAATGCACAAACTTAAAATCCATGAAGCATCGCTTCCTTATTTCCGAATAGCTCGAACTTTCCAAAATTGAGGGGGTAATTGATAGAGGACAATAATCATATCCCACATTTTTGAACATTTTTGTCATCGTAGTATCGCTATAGAATTACCGCCGCGACTAATCCGGGTAGCGTATTGCTCACTGCTTGAGAATGGATGTATTTTCATTTTAGTAAATGTAGTCTAATACATTCCCTAGTGGTTCTATTATTAATAAGAATAATTGAGAAACTTCAATAGGATTAGTTGAATACTGAGAGACAGCGGACACTTGTTTTGAGTGAGCGGTAGATACCTACTCTGTCCGGTTGTGAAGAACTGCATATCCCTGGTGGTTCTAAAGTTATTGATTACCGGACGCTAATTTATTCATTGAAACTGCCCATACTCGGACGGTTGAAATTAATATTGGTAAGGCGAGTATAATCATGGAAGGAATTAAGACGAATTGGCAGAGAGCTGAGATAAAAACGTTGTAAAAGAACAATAAAAACAGGAACCTGTTATAGTAAGTAATTTTCCATAATCAACTGGGACCGAATAATAAAGTTAACTGATTAATACAGGTTTTAAAATAATTGTTTACTTCATTGTATCCCAAATCAATGACACACCAGTTACAATGCAAATTCTCATTCATCCTTGGGTTTCACAGATTCTTCTCCCGTCTGGTCAATTCCCTTAGACTTTAGTGCGGCGTAGACGGTGGAATTCTCAATATAACCATATATGGTTTGGAGGGAAAACAAAGAACATTTTAGAATCTTGTTCTAAACTGTCGGGGAGCATTCGTTAAAATGTAGGGGCACTCATCTGCAATAGGAGAATGTAAACATCAAAACATCGCCTATTGTCGCAATCCTTCATCTTGCTCAACTCCATTTCATGTTCATATAATAGCAGGAACCTTGTTTAGCGTCGGACGGCTTGACTTCATCTGAAGGTGGAGATCAGAGAAAAATTGCCATAGGCTCATCCCCAACCAGAATTTGTGGTGTGAACAAAAGCTGCAGAGTAAGCTCAGCATGGCCCTTTCTGCACTACACGCCTTCTGCTTTTTCAAGATGTTATGATGCCAATTGGTATAATAGGATTAAGCTCGATCTGGCCAACCAAAATAACGTCATTTGCAAACATCATGCTGATATTGGCAGTTGAGAAACCATACCGGACGGTAATGAACCCGTCCAGGAACTCGATCAAGCAGTAACTCTGGGAATACGAATGTAACTATCAACGGCCCAAGAGTCCTTGTACTTTTTACGCAATGAAGCTGAATAGGTTTCTCCAATATCGGCGAGTCCGAGCATGGGCTATTCATATTATTCTGGTATTAATCAAAGTGAAGTGGGGTGGTTATAACAACTAATAAAGTTGCTTTCCAAGTGAAGGAATTCACTGAAGTGTGTGCTGCTATCAACCTATGCTTTAGGTGTATAGTTGTTTATTATTGATTGCTTGAAAGTAGAATGGACTACACCAGATGCTACAGTTTGATCATTTACAAACTATGCTATTTTAGCACATTCCCCTCCCTTTGAGTTTACTGGAAAAACGGACATCGAACGAATCTTCACACCAATCCTAACTAAAGACCTAAGTCTACGATCCGAACATGAACGAGCTGGAAGCGCATGCTTCGCTCTTATACTTCAGTTATGTTCAGAATTCAGACTTTCTCCATATTGCTTCCGAGTCTACCAAGGTGAATGTGAAACTTTTTTTGTCTCCAAAATCAAAAATTCCACTCCCATTTTGCGTTTTAGACCTTTCTGAACAATTTTGGTTCCGTGTCTGTCTGTGTGTCAGCAAATCCTTGTTACTGGTAAAACTACACGAAGTTATAGTCCGATTTTGATGAAATTTTCAGAAATTGTGCGGGTTGGGGTGTAGATGGTCCCCTATAGGTTTCATGACCCCCGGATCAATAGTAGCCTCTGCGCATGCGCAAACGTGAAATCCTTGCCACAAGCATAACTCCGGGAGTTCTTGACCGATTTCGATGAAATTTTCAGGGATTGCTCGGACTGATGTAAAGATGGTCCTCGTGAGTAATAAAGAGAAAATAAAGTTCTAGCCTAGAGCTTGAATCGAACCATATTGAACCATCATTGAACGATGCATATATTTTGTCAATTTTTATTATTAGGTATATTTTATAGTTTGTTCAATAGTTGAACATGCCTACCTTTATTTTCTCAAGTTATGCTCCTGCATAACAATAAATTTACCCTAATTCAATATTTACTTCGCCTAATTGAACGAAGTTCTTTAGTCAATAATGATTTTCAATGATCTATACAGTCATGTTATGGATACGAGGAAGCTATGTGCCACACCCACTTGGCAGACGTTTTTTATATTTGACCACATTTTCGCACAATAATGAAAGGTGGGAGACTGTAGACACCCTTCGAGTCTTTCACAAGTCTTCTTCTTCTTTCACAACCAGTTATGGATGTCTCCACGCTGTCAAACTCCGAGAATTGCAAGAAACATACAAGCAATTTACGTGGCCATGGGACTGTTGTAACCATTTACCAAAGATGGTTAATCGAAAGTTTTAGGAATGATTGATAGTTTTGTTCATCTGAATGTAACATTCAGAATGTTGTTTGTGTAACGAATCGAAGTAGGAATAGTTTTTAATTAAAGTTGAATTTGACTATAAAGGTCCTCAAGAACTGTTCTTTCTATTGACCAGGTAGAAGTTGGACTTCCTCCATAGCCACAATCTTGTTCCCACCACTAAAACGAACTTATGATTCAAAAAACATGTTTCCTAAACGCGAAAAGAATTTAAATGAGTCCATTAAAAAAGTTCCTATCCGTATTTTTTGCTGTCAAGTTTCGCACCTCCACTGACGAGTAACACGTTCGCTCGTTGGCCCGAAAACTCAAAGCGACCCGCCCCTCGCAGGTGTCTTCAGATCGGAGCACCCCCTCACCGTCCTACCGCCATCTAACAAACCCAAGTACAAATGATGGAGGAGGCCTCCAGCCGTTTTTCAAGTCTTCTGGACCCGCCACGTGAAGGGGTTTCCGAAGGTGGCGAAACTCTCAAGAAAAAAAATTAGGAGAGTTGCGGTGCTTTTCTGCACCTGTTGTTCGGCAGGCGGTTCGCTAATAATGCGCTCCTTTTGGAGAGGATGTGATCGCTCAGCAGGTATTATTGCCGTATTATTAACGCAGGTTAGTTATATTATGAGGAGGACATCGATCTTTGACAAGATTTTTCAATCTGTCATTCTACACAAAAGTTCTCGGATGAATACATTACTGAGATACGTTAATACGTGATATGTGTTATGGTAATAGGTTACAGCATTGCTGAACAGGGCCGGATCTGTACATTTTGGGCCCCCCCCTGCAAAATCTACCCTGGGCCCCCTTAACAGTACGTATGGAATAGCTCCACCCCCAGAAAATTTCAAGGAAAAGAATGAATAAATAAATATTGCATTTATATTAATGTACGCGACTTAAGTTATTAGATAGTGATTATTATCACATCTCCAACAGAATTTTTGTAGCTGATAAGCCTAGTGGTTGAAGGTTAATGTAATACAAGCATTATTGCGCATACAAGCGAGATTGAAAATAGAATCGGCAATAAGTCGATTTTTTCAGTAACGAGATTCTTTTATTTTTGAGGCAGAGGTCCCCCCCCCCCCGCATTCCGGAGTTTCGAGGTTCCTAGTTCAGGCCCTGTTGCTGAAGACTTCACGGAGTGAGATGGGTGATCTCAAATTACTAGTAATGTTGCGATTTGGTAAATTATGAATCAATCAACTAGTGGTTTATTGGAAAACAGTTTCAAAACTTATCAACACCTACGTAACTAAAAGAAAACAGTTGTTAGATTAACAGTACTTATGCTGCAAAACCATTCGATGTTCAACATCAAATCAACTTTTGTGAATCAAAATGATAATTATGCTGCCGAGCAAAACCGCTATATCTACAATCGAATGGAAAAAAGAAAATAGGAGGTAGAGCTAAAAGCATACCACGTTCTTTCTAAAGGGTGCAGATTCCTAATTTCGTTTGCCTTTTGTTCAAACGCTCCATTTTCGCTTTGATTATTCAATAATAAACCATTGCAATCGCTCCAAGATTAAAAAAAATAAAAACCCCCCCCCCCCCTAAAAATTTCATACTTTGAAAGGGTCCCTCCGCCAATAATAAATTTTCCGTCCGCCGTACGCCGTACGTTTCTCCCAAACGGCTGGAGCAAAAAATCTGAAATTTTCAGGAAAAATCCATGTTGGTCCGATTTCCCCAATTCTTCAGCCAGCTCTCTCTCACTTAATTTAAGGTGCTCTTTGAGGGTTGTCAAAGTTTTGTAAAATCCCTAAAAACCCAAAAAAGTCAAGGCGGCTTAAATTTGGATTCTTTTGGAATGACTTTCCATGAGGAATCGAATGAGCCCCTCCGTAGCTCAACCATTATTTATGCGTCCAACCGTTTTATTTCGTTTATTATTGTTTTTGTTTTGATTGCAGTAACCTAGTGATGTACTGAACATGGATACGGAGTGAACTCCTAAAAGGATTTATAGCCGATACACGGGTTGAAGTATTCTTATAACCATAAAAGAAAGCATATCTCCTGAAATTTTCGCTGGGGTTTATTATTCAATTGGCTTGCGTTCATGATTTGAATTTCTACTAAGCTTTGGAGTGTGCGTGTTTCACAGTTGATAGAGCGATTATTGAATTTCAGGAGATATGCATAAAGCACGTAAATCTGTTCTCAACCAAAATACCTATTTGGATTGTTCAGTTGATCATATTTGTGTGTCTCCTGTAATTCAATAATCAATCACCTGTGAAACACGCACACTCCAAAGCTTAGTAGAAATTCAAATCATGAACGCAAGCCAATTGAATAATAAACCCCATTGAAAGAATTCGCAGCGTTTTTATAAATAGTGTAACAATGAATCTATTTGAAATTAAATTCTTTCATCCCTCAATTGGCTTGGTTCGTGATTTGAAATGTGTTTCACAGGTGATAGAAAATTATTGAATTTCAGGAGGCACACAAATATGATCAACTGATCAATCCAAACAACTATTTTGGTTGAGAACCGATTTAAGTGCTCTATGCATATCTCCTGAAATTCAATAATCGCTGTATCACCTGTGAAACACGCACACTCCAAAGCTTAGTAGAAATTCAAATCACGAACGCTAGCCAATTGAATAATAAACCCCAGTGAAAGAATTTGCAGCGTTCTTATAAATAGTGTAACAATGAATCTATTTGAAATAACTTCCCTCAGGCTTAAATGTGGTAAGAACTTGGCGAAATTTAACATTTTCCGACACTTCACCTGGTTAAGTACAGGCTTCTCTACAATTCGTCAAGCTTCTTGTGTACCCTGGACCAATCCCAAGCCGATGTCCCTTGTCTAAGTACAACTTATTGCGCAAAATGTGGTTAAAGGCTCTGAGCCGAAGGATCAGTGAGCAACGACGTTTTTAGCTCACATACAGAAAACCTCGATCAAATAATTAATAATTAATGGATATGCATTTTTCATGGTTCTTCGGACAAATTGCAGCATAAAACAAAAAGTTAGATTCCACAAAAAATATAGATACAACGGTTTTAGTTAGCAGGGCAGAATACCTACAACTTAGACGGGCAATGTCGGCTTACACCTTCGATAGATAAATTCATCAAGTTTCTTATTTACTGTTATTGCACCAGCACTTACTGCATGTTATAGGTAATAAATGCAATTAAATAAACCAAGACTCTGACTAATAGCAAAGGAAACAGTCGAACAGTAAAATCAAGGCGGAGTACTATAGCGAAAACCTTATAAATTTCGACGATTGAACCTGCAGATGTGATTAAAATGAAATCTTCATTTTGGTTTATTATTCAATAATAAACCATTGTAATCGCACTGGAAAAAAAAAAAAAAAAAACTCTAACCCCCCTGAAAATTTCATGGTTTACGTTTCAAAGGGTGTAGAATCCGAATCTGCAATAAAAATTTTTCCGTCCGTCCGCCGTACGCACGATTTCTTCCAAACGGCTGGAGCAAAAAATCTGAAATTTTCAGGAAAAATCCATCTTGGTCCGACGACGCCCCATTTCTTGAGCCAGCTCTCTCACTCAATTTAAAGTGCCCTTTAAGGGCTGTCAAAGTTTTGCAAAAACCCCTAAAAACCTCAAAACAAGTCGAATCGGCCTAAATATTTACGTATTTGAAGAACATACCATGAGGAATCGAATGAGCCTCTCCGCAGGTCCGTAGGTCAAACCATTCCCGATGTATGGCCCGATGTATGGTGGCAACATTTGCGTTTTTTGGTTTATTATTGTTTGTTTGTAACCTAGTGATGCCGATAGCGTCGAGTTGTAGTGAATGTGGATACTGGAGTGATAGCCGATGTGGATACTTGTAGTTTATAGCCGATACACGGGTTGAAGCATTCTGATATGCATGAAACGCTGATGATATATAGGTAAATATTATTCAACATTATTACTGGGGTTTATTATTATTATAGCATGTAAATCGGTTGTTAACTAAAATACCTATTTGGATTGATCAGTTGATCATATTTGTGTGCCTCCTGAAATTCAATAATTGCTCTATCACCTGTGAAAAACGCTGAAAATTCTTTCACTGGGGTTTATTATTCAATTGGCTTGCGTTCATGATTTGAATTTCTACTAAGCTTTGGAGTGTGCGTGTTTCACAGGTGATAGAGCAATTATTGAATTTCAGGAGGCACACAAATACGATCAACTGAACAATCCAAATAGGTTTTTTGGTTAAGAACAGATTTACGTGCTCTATGCGTATCTCCTGAAATTCAATAATCGCTCTCTATCACCTGTGAAACACGCACACTCCAAAGCTTAGTAGAAATTCAAATCATCAACGCAAGCCAATTGAATAATAAACCCCAGTGAAAGAATTTGCAGCGTTTTTTGAACTTAAATTTATAATACCTGTAATCTGTAGACGGACTAGACAAGTGTGGGTTTATAGGGCGGTCTATTGAAGAAATAATTTGAAATAAGAAATGACCTAATACAAAGATGTCCTGGGCACAAGCAACACACTTCCGTCAGTTGAACCACTTAACGATACCATTCCCTCTCCTGACGTTGGTATGCTCCTTCGTGAATCTTCCTGTAAAAAAGGGCGAACTGATCAGTTTATGGGTCGGTCGAAATCCGTTTTGGTGAGCGCTCATTATCCTCTTAGCGACATAATGAACGGTCATTCTGTTTCTCTCTCGGTTATAGGGTTCAACGAGACAGATTTATTCGTCTGTTTCTTTTTTCGATCGTGGATTTCTCGAAGGGGGAAAAAAAAGGTCGAGCGACTGTCGCCATTGCGTCGTGAAACCTAATACTATATGGTAACCCGACTTGGAAACCCGCTTTTTGCGGCGCCAAAGAAATTAATTGGAATTGAATACATTTCTGGAACAAAGCTACACCTTTAATAAATCAATATGGCGATTAGGTTCGTGTATTTTCAAATTGATTGGCTACTGTGAACCTCTACTGTTCGAGTTGGTCAACTGGTTCAATGTTGGTTTATTATTTTCGATAATGGACCTTTCTAATCCACCAGGTAAAAAATCTGAAGGGGGTCTAGTTGGAATTGGACTACCGCTGTTAAGGGGCTGAAATATTTAAAAAAAATACAACATTCCAAATAAGTACAGACTTTTCTGTTTGTTATTGATAACAATGTTAATTTGTTGATGTGTCGAATGAGCCCACCTGTACTTTCAACTGTTCGTTCTTCCCAAGGAATGTGATCAACTGAAACGATCCCATCAGCTGACTTATGTAACTTGAATCTCATTAATATCGGGTGTACTACATTTATATTTGAATATCGGGTTCGTTTCAACAGGGAGCTATGTTCGGCTTTCTTTCCTAGAACTTGGAATACAAATACAGGTCACATCTGAGGAACTTCTGAGGTTTCTTTCCCGTTCGAAATGAAACTTGTAATGGAGGTTTTTTAGAGCCAAAATACAATCAAACAGTGTGGAGGGTTGAATTGCGAAATTTGTATAATGTACCTACAGCATTCTAAAATTAGAATGTTTTTCGTGAATAGAATAGAATAGAATAGAATAGAATTTATTGACAGAAAGAAAGAAAACATTACACTTGATTATAAAGTAAACATAAAAATAAAGAAAAGACATATTTCTTTCTGTCCACCAACCTAATAAGCTCGTACGAGCTTGTGGTAGTTGGTGGAGCTGACCTCAGACAATTAACCATACTAAACTAACTATATGGAATCAAAGAATGAAGACAAAACAACACAGAAAAAAAAATATATATATACTATTTTACATTCTACCCATGAAATAATTTTAACTTCGTCAAACTACATTTTTGTATTGACAATAACCACCGATCGAATCTGGATTAATTTTATTAGCATAGAGAAATCTTAACACCTTAAAGTATGAATTGCTCTTTGCTCTCTCCGTTCTACATTTAGGCAGGGTAATATTGGAGGATACCGAAGTACGCGTGTTTGTCGCAAAACTTTTATGTTCAGGTAGTATGCCAGATCTATAAACATGGAGACTTGATTGCAACAAAAACAATTGTTTCACCTTCAGCAAATCTAGCTCCCGGTAGAGAGGGTCGACAGAACATCTAGGACTCCTCCCAAGAATAATTCTAAGGACAGTATTCTGCACGACCTGCAAACGCCCCAACAATGTCTTACCAGCACTCCCCCACACTACGATACCATATTTTATCAAAGAAAAAACTAAACCAAAATAAATAGATCTTATTTGCACCAACGACAAAAAATTTCGTGCAACCTTGAAAACGTAAAAAAATTTTCTCAGTTTAGACATCAAAGAGTTGATATGAAAATTGAATTTCAAATTATGATCGAATACAACACCCAAATATTTACATTTTTCAGACAAAGGCAAAACCTTACAATTACAAGATTTTTTATTTAGAAAGCATGAATAACGATGAAAAGACAGTTTCACCGATGCAGAGCGCCCACGATCAGAAAATGAAAATTTAATTAGAGAGGTCTTATCTACATTAATTAAGAGAGTTTTGGCTATTCACGTGATGTTATCACTCACTCCGAGAAAAATTTCTAAAAATGATGAGGAGGATCTTCACGTTCGAAATTATTTGTAGTATCAACCTTATGATATGACCTTAGGATTCTATGTACGGAACGATGAGGTAATATCATATGAGATTGTATGGGAACACAACCATAACAAAATAACCTCCGTTAAAAAAAGAAAAAAAAGCTTCTAATTAAATCTTTGTAATCCAAAAAAAAATTTGATATTCCCACTTTCAATTGGATAAAAGAAATGTCAACGTCTAGCCTCATTGATTCCTCAACGAATAGGTAAAGAACAGGTCTGCGAGCAGGAGCACACGTGAGGTAGAGGTCACGTGCAGTTCGTATCACTCTATCGTTATGCGAATTTTCGGTTACAACACCAAGTCGTTCAACTCAAACGAGATACCAATTGATTTAATGCGATTCGGTTAGCATTAATTTCGTCATTTTGTAACACTCATCCATCCTAATACCTCAATTTGCAACAATCAATTCCTCATTCAAATATACACTTTTGAACTAAACCTACTGTTTTAATTTCGCACGGAATGTTGTCAAATATTCACTATGATCTAAGAACTGCCAAACATTGTGTCTATTCAAGATTTTTCTTTTTGTGTTATTCTAATATGTTTTAATTGTTAAATTAAAAAATTGAAAACGTTAATGAAAATAAGTTTTCTTAGTTTATGATTTTGGTTAATTATCGAAAATAATGAACCAAGAAAAAAGTTAACCCTTCCCTAAATTAGCCGTTTTACCTTTCAAGATATGTAAAATCTAAAAATCAATTTAAAAAAAAAAAAAAAAATTGGTGGACATAAGTAATATGTCTATTATTATATTATAGAGCAGTGTTTTTCAACCTGTGGGTCGCGACCCCCGGGGGGGTCGCGGAGCCTATGTAGGGGGGTCGTGAGAGGTCGAGAAAACTTCAGTTTTTTTATACAAGACATAATTTGTGAGACTTAAATAAAAAATTATTATATTTAACAAAATTTTCATATAATCAATCATACAAGTCAGAAAATGCTAGTTTAAAACATGTTATTACAAAAAAAAAGTAAATATTAAAAATGTGTTTAAATGGAAAATGATTACTTCTGTGCTTGTTTATCTTCGTTCATTTTAATGTGATGGTTGTACTTGAGTGCTAGTGTTAACAACAGATAGCGCTGGGAGTCTAGGCACAAACGATATATTTTATTTATTTATATACATCTAATATGTTTGTATTTGTTTGTTAGTTATCAATTTAAAATTATATGTTTTACGTATTTAATACTTAATTATATGTTTATATCAGATTGCAAATCACGCAAACGCCTAAAATTTTTGTAAGTATTACAAATTACATATTTTTAACATACATGGAAAAAAAGGGTTGGGGGGTCGCGAAATATTTTTTTATACTAGGGGGGTCGTGTCATAAAAAAGGTTGAAAAACACTGTTATAGAGAATTCGCTAGACAAAAACCAAAACTGTTGAGGCTTTTTAAAAATGCAAAAATAGAGTAAGAAATTCGTAAGTTTAGTAAAACCTCTTTCCCCTCCTTCTAAGGTATTTTTAAAATCTTTCTGCTTATTGTGGATGGATTTGAAAGCAAGATGAAATTAACTATTAAATGATGAGATTTAATAATATTCAATGAGATCGTATTTCATCATCTACCACAGACTGCGAAATTCACAGACCGACTTAATAGGTTGATCCTCGGATGCCAGAACGCAAGGTGCATCTCCAGCGCATTGGTAGGGCACCATCTTTTCTTTCGCTCTCGCTGAATAAACATTAGGTTTAGGGGCTGATGTGAAGTCCGGGAATGAGGTAGCACCTGCGAGCCCTCGAAGCGCTTCTCATAACCCTAACATAATAGTGTAATTGATTAGACACACAACGGGCAGATCCGATGGGGGCGGAGGACTCGGAAATAATGTACGGCCCTGCCACAGGTAGTTGTCTGCTTGGAAGAAAACAATTTTTCCAGTTGAAGGATAAAAAAAAAAAAGGTTAGGTATCGTCCTGAACGGTCCAAATTTAATAAGGTCTTTATTATATGGAACCGTTACAATGATTAGTAAATAATCATACAAATAATCAGGAAGGCAGAAACCAAAACTGTTGATGCATTTTTAAAATTTAAAATAGAGTAAGAAATTTGGTAAAACCTTTTTAGAACCTTTTTCTTTCTAAGATACATTAAAATGTCTCTGCATGTTGTTAATAGATTTTGAAGCAACATGAAATTAACTAATACATTATAAGATTTAACAATATTTAATAACATCGTATTTCATCATCTACACTGGGAAATTTCCAAAATTTAATGAGGTCTTTATGATATGGAATCTTTGTGTTGAACCTGAGTGATCTGAATTAGTGAAAAATACATATTGGTAAGTAATGCACTACTTATATGGACGACTCTACGTCAGTTTTTCATATGATCACAGTTATAAACATAATGGAATGATAAACACTTTAATGGTTTTTAAATCTAGTAGTTATGAATTTTTCGTCAAACTAGAAAAAATCACGAAAATCGGCTGAAAATTCTAGTTGCACCGCTTGGATGGATCAGTCGTTACCCCCTCCATCCTCTTCCCGAAATCAAATTCAAAAGATCTGATATGTACTGTACAAGAGAGGTTTGTTTGACAGAAATTGTATTAAAAAAACGCTGCAAATTCTTTCACTGGGGTTTATCATTCAATTGGCTTGCGTTCATAATTTGAATTTCTACTGAGCTTTGGAGTGTGCGCGTTTCACAGGATAGAGCGATTATTGAATTTCAGGAGATAAGCATGGAGCACGTAAATCTGCTCTCAACCAAAATACCTATCTGGATTGATCAGTTGATCATATTTGTGTGCCTCCTGAAATTCAATAATCGCTCTATCACCTGTGAAACACGCAAACTCCCAAGCTTAGTAGAAATCAAATCACGAACGCAAGCCAATTGAATAAAACCCTAGTGAAAGAATTTGCAGCGTTTTTATAAATAGTGTAACAATGAATCTATAAAAAAAAGTGTATCTAAGTTCTTGATTGAGCAAAAGAATACGCAAAAAAATCGGTAAGATATTATGCTTATTAAGCTGTCTCAGAAGAGCTTGAGTGGATTGTTTTCTCTTCCTAACAGAATATTCAAAAGTTCCGAGTTTTTTGAATTACTAAACTAAAATTTGAGAAAGAAAATTGTTTTTCAAATCGTCAATGAAATCAAACGAAAATAGTGAAGAAATAACGATTTATCACTATTATTCCCTCCATTCCCCCATTCTCATAATGAAAATGAATTGTGCTGAAGTATGATTAAATATTGAACCAAAATCTCAACTGAACGAAAATGGATGACATGAATCAGATGAGAATAGTAGCTTGAACAGCATAATTGCTTCTGAAGCTTGCTGCATATTTGGACCAAATTATATTCGAAAAAATAAGAACTAGTGAAATACGTTGTGAATCATATCGTCGAAAAAATTTGTCACATACACACAGACCAATAGCCTATAGTTTTAACGCTGATTCGGTTTTAGAATGGTCGGAAATACTGAAATAGATTTATATTCAGTTTTTTCGTTCATATTTGGGTCATGTGGATCCTCCCCCCGGGGCAATCAATTCTAACAGGCGTCCCTATGCTGTCGAAGTCTTGCTTCAGGGGGACGTCCAAAAAACCTACAAGGTGCAGCATCAAGCCATTTACAAGGTACCTCAGATACGGACTAAGTCACGCGACGAAGTTGTGGAAACCCATTTCAATATATACGGAGTAAGATAGAACGTTGTCTATTTTCCCACGAAAGTAAAGAGTTACACAGTTATACAATTACATAGTTCATAACTGTGTAACTCTTTACTTTCGTGGAAATATAGACATCGTTCTATCTTACTCCGTTTTTTAGGTACCTCAGTTTCGATTATTATTTTCAATAATGAACCATTCAATGTCAAAGTGAACCTCCACTCCTTTCGAATTCTTTGGCATGTGTTTCAAGTTGTGTAGAGTAACAAACAAGAATTTTGAATCTCAGTAAATTTGAATGTCAGCAACACAAAGGTTTATTATATTGTACTAGAAAGCTCCGCTGAGCAGTTTATACGTAATTATTAAACGAAGCCTAATGCAGGATTGAACAGATGTCAAATAGAACTATATTCTGTATTCATTTCACAACTCATTTTAAGGTACATGCACCGTAGCCGATTCTCATCTGGCCGCTATGAAATTAATAAGCTATAATTTTGTACTACTCGTAGAAATACTGTTACATTCAGGCAAAGAAACAACGGAATGAATGCTGTAATTCAGATTTTTTCCTGAAGAGATTAGAACTTAATTATGATCAAGGTGCCCTAAAATAAGCCAGGTTGGTCCTTATTCCATATTGCTAACATGCAGAACTTTTTCATTTGCTTTAAATTTCGATCATCCACCTTTTCACCATCATCAATATTTGTTGTGCCCAATGCACAGTTTCGGATATTCACTGACCTACCCTGCTGTCAAGATTCTTATAATATACATTTTATCTTCCAAACCAAGGTCAGCCGAGTTGGAAGCGGATGATATTGTCCCAGCGCTTGTTGTAGCGAATTCATTGATTGTGCGAAGGAATCTCAACCTGAGAAATTAAAGTCGGAGAAGGTGAATCCGTGGGAGCGTGGGAACGGCCTCGCAAGAAGGCTGGGACGCTCACGTCGAGATGCGGTCGGATAACGAAGTCTCTGTAGAAGAAGAAAAGGCTTCCTAACGAAGTAAGTTGGTGGAGGTATCAGAGGGAGTCGGAGGAGAGGAGTTCGTCGTATCATGATCTTCACTACTCATCACTTTCCTTCTCGCACCACCCTGCACTACCTTTTTCGAATGAAGTCATTCCGTCACTGTTACCTACCTAGTTTGCTCTCCTCTATCTTAGTGTGTAGGACCACACTATGCCTGGCAGTAGTCTCCCTTATTGCTTAGGGTTGGTTAAAAAATGTGCGAAGAAAAAGCGTTTAGGTAATGTTGGAAAGTTTCACTGGTAAAATCACAATTGCAGTTCGTTTATTTACTATTCACCTGAAACCCCAGCAAATGAGTGGCCAAGATGAGTTGTACCCAAAATGAGTTAACTGTTGAAGGTAACTGGGAAATCGTTTCATAAGACGGTTTGAAACGGAGTTATAACGATGTGCGTTTTTAACCATTTCATGATATGGAAACCTTAGATAGTTAGGCCATGTTAACTGAATACACATGGATGTTTCAATTTGAGAACAACTGTGGTTAACCATTCATTATTAAACTGTTTTCTCTCGTCGAATTGACTAGCTAACGCCTTCAAAACTGAAAACAGTTAAATTTAGTTAGGAAACTACTTGTGGTCATGATGGGATAAGTTTTTGATAGCTTACCAGCAGAATCATCTTTCAACTGACTGTTTCTTCTACTTTTTTCTCACCCGAGCTCATTTACTAGCAGTTGCTATTCTAGCAAAACTCAAAGAGCACCGTATGCCTTTGGCCTGTATGGTTCAATATTACTTCCCTTCCTTCCTTCGTAAAGGCAATATCAATTCCCCACCCCCTTTTTTTCTTTTTTATTTTGTTTCTCTTTTACTGATTCTTATAATTAAGTGGCATAGTGACTTAAATGAGGTACCTTCTACATTGAATAATTGGTTAAGTATTCTTGAAATTCTCGGTGAATATATGGTCAACTTTTAGTTATGTCTGATTCCCAATAAAGTAAACCGAATTGGTTTTCTAATGTCAAAATGAGGACCATACCGTAGTGATTTACTCCAAAGTTCAACCTTATACTAAAAAATCCTGATTTTAGGTGAAGGTTTAAATTTTGGTTTAGTTTTCAAACATATTTTGCACCAAAATTAATTATGGAAGAGGAGGGAGGATGATAAATCATTATATAATAATTTTGTAGTTGTATTTTTTCCATCCCAATATTTGAGATGCAATAAACTACAGAAATTTTGAATTTGATGTTGGGAAGGCTAATGGAGGGGGTAATGACCGATCCATTCAAGCGGTGCTACCTACTAGAATTCCTGGAGGCAACTTGGGAATGAATGAAAATGGCATAGCTCAGGTCATTGTCCGAAAGTGGCGGTCGAGGTGGGATATATTCAGTGACTAGGTATTATTCAGCCGAAAACAACGAAACCGTCACACACGTGATAAATTAGTCACATGGGTACCTTTGAGAGACCTATCAGCATAAACATCACGTGACTTATGCGTCAAGCATCGTTTTAAGGTGGTGCAATTATCATTTTGCTTAACATTAATGTCAAACGTACGTGTCAGGACCCGTAGGTCTTCCGTCATCATTGATTATTCAGTGGATTGCTTGTGATTTTCAATCTGTATTATTTAGGAAGCATAATGAGCGTTGACCTCATACGAACTAAACCTCATTGGGTGAAGATGTTGAAACCGATCTCGATATCTCAAGTTCGCTTGGTTGTGAAAATCGGTTGCAGATTGTTATCACCTCTGTGGAATCAGACTATTACAGTTACCTTCTTTTCCTTTTGTCGATTGATTTGTGATTTTGTCCACAAATTATATACAGCTGTATTTAGTATTATAGGTATTGTTTTAATAGATATTCATCTGCGGTCCCAGTTGTTGTATACAGGCTTTTCTTCATCGATAATCTTTGTACAAGTTACGGAGAGTTAACGTCTTAGTTTTCAAATGAGGACTTCAGATTTAAATAAATTAGGTAGGTATCTATTTCCTTATTAGGTATACCTAATTTTATAAACGCGGCTAAAATCTAGGTCGCATCAATATCTTCTCACTGACCGGTGAGACCACACCGCTCAAGGTGAGCTACCAATTTTTTAGTGAATAAAACTGGAGAAAATTTTTATCATGTAATGATTAACAGGAGTACAATCTAGTTCTTAGCGACCGACCCAACAGCCCCCCTCCCCCCCCCACCCGCTCAACACTCCTTCAACTAACCTTCGGGTGGGCTCCTTCCACCCTTTGTTATCCCGGCATCACCACTTTTCCGTCCGCCCGAGGAGGTCATTCGTGTCCCTGCCAACCCCCCCCCCCCCCCCCAGAAGTCGCTTTCATCTCCGTTTATTAGCTCCCCTCCTCTGAGTTAGAATCCCATATTTGTAGGTTGCATAGGCAATTTTTCATCTTTGGTACTTGAATGTGTAAAATTAATCATTTAAATGATCTGGCTGTAGAACCATAGAGGTCTACCGTCCAGTTTTTTCATATTATAACTAAAATCGACTGCGATCCCAAATCCACGATAGAAAGGACATGTTTCTAGTGAACGGACTTTACTGTGTGCACGCTAGTGCACTAGTGTCAGTATCATCAATCCAACGGCATTTACCACCAAATGGGACAAACTAGTAGTTAACTCAAACCCAGAGTTGCTTCAATCCCAGACCATTTCATCAGAATCAATAATAAGTCCACAGTATCGATATTTTGGGTTGATATAAAATGCATAGGCAACCACACAAAATCCTATACCCAACCTCCTAGATGGAACGAAAACTAACTGAATGGTCATAAGAAATCGATGTTATCCGACCAAACGGCAAGGACCTAATCAGTATAATTTGTTAACCTTTTATTGCAACGTGACTAAAACATTCGAGTAGTAATGAGGTTTTGGCGAAGCAAGGAATTGGCCAATTTAAACCCGCAGGAACCCTTCAATGAGAATCCTCTCCGGAGCACAGTTCACCACTATTACTAAGTCAGAGGGAGAGCAGTTGCTCCTGCTCGCTTCTGAATGATCAGATCGGGGAGCTTCCATCCTCCCAATTGCAGTTCCCACAGAGCCTGGAGAGGTATATTTCGCAATTTCGCAAATTGATTCAACTAGAGTAATACAGTCTTCAATTACTAGCCAAATTACTCTTTTAGATGCAGGGATTCTGAAACGTTATTATTTTCATTTTTGGTTAATTGGCTAGGGGTGCACATGCACCTATATGCTCCAATCAGTACCCCCCGCCCTCCTTTTCCTACCCACTAATGAGGTACAGTTAAGAAAATGGAATGGAATGTTTAAAGAATAAATATATGAAATCTTCTTTTTACCTCTTGAAGAAGGTAGGAGTATTATGATGGCGCATAGTACGGTACGGACTGGGTCATGTTTAAAGGTCTATGTCATTGCTAAGTCTACTGATTTACAAAACAAGATAATAATACAAATAAGATAATAACAACTGCAGGCAATACTGTTCTGGAAACAGTCTACTTCTTCTAGAGAATGTCTCCTGGTTTAAGAGAAGGTAAAACAATGGATTTACTATTGTAAAGTAATTTTGCTGATATAAACAAACATGTCTCATGTGTTATTGTTATTATTTGTCTATCAAACATTCCTAACTACGGCTGCAAGTAAACATAATATTGATTTGAATCAGTTGTTACCAAATGGGTCTATCTTAGTTATTTTACTCGTACACAATTATTAAAATTGATCTTTTAAAGAAGATTTAAAGGGTTGTTTTGCTTCTTCATGAAAATTATCGTTCATGTCTCGCCTCGAAAGTCCTATTCCGAGGTTCTCGTTCAAAACAGGAGAGGTAAGTGGTTCACATATTCTCGACCATTTTTAAAGTGCTCGATAAATATCGCACTTCAAGCATATGGTCTTGACTATGCAATGACTCACTTTCTAGTCTTGTTATGAAATATACTATTGTAATAAATAGATAAATACTTTAAAATAGTCGATTAGTTAATAAACTAATAGTTAATTTTACAATTATTGTTTAATCTTTGTTTAACTGACACTATGTTCAATCGGATTCAATTAAAAAATATGTAGCTTTTTAACTAAAAAAATCAAGGTTATTACTTGGATTGGATAGGCTATATAAACTTTAGGTTGTCTGACAAATCTGGGGGAGCTAAGCCCCCCCCCCCCCGCCCCTTTAGCCGCCTATGTTTAAGAGAGAGGTATGTTTTGGATTTTAGGCCAAGTTTTCCTTTTCGTTGAATTTGAAATTTCGGGCACTTCTGCGTTGTAATTTCATCGGGAAGGAGATCTAGGTGAATTAAAGGTTGCACTATTTCAATGATATTTGGGTTGAACAGCAGATCGCCGAGAGGTTAGTTGTTAGAGAAGTTGGGCGTTCGGGTAATTTAATACCCGTCCAATAATTATTTTAAGGAGCGGAAGCAAATCGTCACCGTAGAGGGAGCTCATATTTCTGTAAAACCAATAGACTATGGTGTAATGCAGGAAGGAACACTTGCCTACATTTGTTTTCTAATGTTTATTGATCAATTAGGAAATATGAATATTGAAGGAACCTCATACATATTTGCTGATGACAGCAATTTTGGGCGAAGGTGACTCATGGGAAGAGGTGTTTAACGTAGCCAATAGTGACATAAATATAGTATTCAAATGGCTATGTAGTAATACCTTAAGCCTAAATGTTAAAAAAACTAAGTCCATGGTATTCTCAAGGTCACTCACGAAAAATTCTCTTAGTGCCCAAATCAAACTCCCTGTTTCTAGTAAGGGTGACCCGGACGCAGATTGCAGTTGTACTGCGCTGGAACGGGTCCAATACACAAGATACTTGGGGGTAACTTTAGATGAGGACCTTAAGTGGGATTGCCATGTTTTAGAGCTAATTAAAAAACTAAAAAAGTTTCTGCATCTATTTTATAAAATTAGAGGATGCCTTAAAAAGGAAAGTTTAATTACAATCTACAAAGCATCATTGGGTTCGAAATAATCGTATGGAAAGGCGCTGCTCAAGCAGTTGTCAACCCTTTAAATGTGTTGTAAAAGTCGATTTTAAAAATAATTTTGAGAAAACCCCGCAGATTCCCTACTCATGAGTTGTTTTGTTGTGCTAAGGTTTTTTCTGTCCAACAATTGTACCTCAAATCTGCCCTCGCCTTCTTCCACAAACACCCTCAATTTTTCAATTTTTCTAAGAGCTCTCCTTACTTTTTCCGACCAACCTCCCAAGCTGTTGTCCCCATACCGAAAACCCGCCTATGGAGTACATCTAAACATATATTCTATTGTATACTTCTTTTGATTCGTTCTTTGCCTGATGATAGTCTCACATACCTTCGAATTTTACCCGCTCTGCCTTTAAAAAGAAGATATTTTCATGGCTAATATCAGTAGGATCTGAAAACTGTAATTCAATTATTTTTAGTATATATGCATCCTGATATCGGTTTTGACCCTTTGGGCGTAATTAACAAGATTAAGACCGATTTGTAAATATTAGTTTCAAGTAGCGCTTGTATAAGAAAGTTTGTATTAATTCTAACGAACATAACAAGTCTGTTGTGCAATAAGTAACGAAATTTAAGAATAGCAACTCCCCCCCAGCCGCACAGGGTTATGCCCTATGGCTGCGGAGGTATATTCCATGTAATTTATAGAAGTTCATGTATTTATGTTTATTTCGGAATAAATTCTCATTCATTCATTCCTTCAATAGAACCACCTTATATATTTATCATAGATGTTCATGCATAGAAGATCTCTTTAGGTTGCAAAACATTCTTTGTACTGTTCTTCCTGTCAATGCATTTCCCCACGGTCAATGGAAGTGAACATGGCACTTGCTGAAATCATAAATATAAATTATTGATATTGAGAAGACTAATGGTCCTATAAAATAATTATTGCTAATCACATTTCCAGCTATTGAAATCACTCATTAGTGATCAATTTTATATGGGTTTCATGTTGACTGAGACCAAGTCCGTCTGCGCCTTCATCGATTCATCGGTTCCATCAGGTAAATTCATTCGCACTCCGTCATCCTGAGGACCATATCATGTTGTTATCCCAATCCTGGTGTTGGCCTTCCATCTCGTTGGTCTCGTTCGATACGCGTGTTGAACGGCGGGGGCCCGGCACGCGCAAGCTCGCCGACGCTGGAACGCTCCGGTAATGACGGATTCAAGTGCCGCACTCCTCCTCGAGTAGGACGAAGGTCAATTCACTGGAGGGGGTCCACTCCTTTCCAGTCAAAGGAGCCAATTGCTATAATTTAACGTTTTCGGGAGTCGGGCGGCTGGTCTTTCACTGTCGAGACGTTCAGAGCCCTGTAGTTAATGATGTGGCTCCTTGACAGTGGGTTCATTGTGTTTCATCATTACACTGACCCTGACTTTTGATGCTCATAAATGCTGCAGCCATCGATATTGAAGTTGGGTAAAACTTGTACCTATTTAGTTTTAATTGTACAAACAGATACTAACTTCAAAAAGTCTAAAACCAACCAATCTTGAAAGTAGTCGGTAGTTTTACCAGGAGGTTCATAAATAATATTTTCCCTTTATCTCGGGATTTTCTGGTCGAAAGTCATTCATCCAGGTATAGGTAATACATTCTGTATTACCTATAATACAATGATAAAAGGTTTGTTTTGACAAGAAATTCAGAACCAGTTCAGAACCGAATACGCCCCTTTTTGGCTGTTTTGAGAAGCCAGAACTAGTTATGAAAAATCTCGAACCTCTTGGTTCGCTGTTCGGACAAGGAGTCCAGAACCACTTAGAACTAGTTCAAGTGGTTCGAAGATTTTTGCCAGAACTTTTAGCCCGAGACACGCGCAGTAGATTTATCGAATTATCAACGGTTGAGGTTGTCGAAACAAACTTTGTTTCAAGTATAAATTCCGAGGTTTACAACAATGTCTAGTTATTCATCAAGTTCGAGTGATAAGGACCACACCGTCATCAGTGCACCTGACTTCAGCTCGTCTGACGAAGAAGTAGTGGAGTACGTAGTTAATCGAGTTTTGAACAGGTTACTGTAAAAATATATTCGATCGGACAGACGGACAGACGGATATATCCATAGCGGACAGACGGATATATCCATAATTATATATTAATTTATAATTATATCTTAATATATACAACAAATTCGGTTGAACTGCTCAGGAAGCAAGTGTCTAAGAAGCAGAGTCACATGATTGCAACCAGGACAAAGGCCCATCTTCTTCATTGCTACTAGTATCGAACGCTATAGGGAGAAGGTAGGTACGTCAGCCGTCTTTATCACGGCAAATCCTGGCCTTCTAGCTTGGAGGTCTCGGCTCGCTATCACGCTTCGATTGAATATGTCCTCTCAACATATCGTCAGCAAGTATAGAATGATTCATTATATTCATTCATTCTGTACTCCTTGCCTATCACTACAGGAAATACGTCTCCCTCTAATGGGACTTTAGTCTCGAACGACGTGTGCTGCTGGAAGATAATTTAGATTGCCACTGTTGTTACAAACCAAGTATTCTTATTTTTTGGTTTATTATTCAATAATAAACCATTGTAATCGCTCTTCTTCAAAAAATTCTAACCCCCCCCCTATCCGAATCTGCAATACAAATTTTTTCGTCCGTCCGCCGCACGCCGTACGCACGATTTCTCCCAAACGGCTGGAGCAAAAAATCTGAAATTTTCAGGAAAAATCCATTTGGTCCGACGACGCCCCAATTCTTGAGCCAGCTCTCTCACTAAATTTAAAGTGCCCTTTAAGATTGTCAAAGTTTTGTAAAATCCCTAAAAACCTCAAAAAAGTCAAGGCGGCCTAAATTTGGACTTTTTTTAAGAACTTTCCATGAGGAATCGAATGAGCCCCTCCCCAGGTCCGTAGCTCAAACCATTCTCGATGTATGGCCCAATTTATGGTGCCAACATTTGCATCCACATTCTACATCACTATTAATGCGATCACTACGTTACTGCTCCGTCTTAAGAAATTTAAAATTTGCAATTTGTTTGTGCATTTGTATTATTCAATGATTTTTGAACGCGTTCATTTCAACGCTTGATATTGTATGTATGTAAACAATTTATATTCAAGGTCCTATCATTCTCCAACTGTCTTGGTAGTTTAGTAGAGATGAATAACTTTTAAATTCAAATTGATAATGAAGCTATCTACTACTTCTTTTAATGCATTACTTTGAGTATCTACTCCTAGTTTACAACATCCGTATTGGAAATCCCTTCCTTGCAGACTATTGGTCTGTGATAACTATAGATCAATAATCTGCGCAGATATATCATAATTATTAATCAATAATTTATTCCTACTAAACTATTTTTAACGACCTAGTAGGCAAAAAGTGTTGGTTGATGTATGGTCCATAGTGAATTCTTATTAACTGGTGCCAAAAATTTGTTATCAGTGATGGACCACCGAAAGTATACGTCGGTTACTAATTTCAATTTTGGTAGTCTTCCATACCGTTCATAATAGGTAGGTACGTAGTAGTATAGGTAGAACCGAGAATAAAATTCCTCGTATCCATAACATGACTGTATAGATGAACTGTATAGATGAAATGACCAATGACATGATTGTTCGGTTTGATGTGTAGATTGTCCCCTATAAGATTCATGACCCCCGGATCAATAGTAACCTCTGCGCATGCGCAAACGAAATCCTTGTTACGCACATAACTCCGGGAGCTCTTGACCAATTTCGATGAAATGAACAGTTGACAAATTGACGCAGAATGGATTGACAAATAAAGTGATAAATCGACATTATAGCATTTCGAAAAATAAAATATGCATATATTCAATATGGTTCAATGATGGTTCAATATGGTTCGATCCAAGCTCGAGGCTAAAACTTTATTTTCTCTTTATTACTCACGAGGACCATCTTTACATCAGTCCGAACAACCCCTGAAAAATTCATCGAAATCAGTCATAAACTCCCGGAGTTATGCTTGTGGCAAGGATTTCACGTTTGCGGATGCGCAGAGGCTTCTATTGATCCGGGGGTCATGAAACTCATTGGACCATTGTATACATAAACAATTTAATTCAATCCAAAATTTCATCGAAATCGGTCAAGAACTCGCGGACCGTAACAAGGATTTCACGTTTGCACATGCGCAGATGCTACTATTGATTCGGGGGTCATGAAACTCATAGGGGACCATCTACACATCAAACCGAACAATCCCTAAAATTTAATCGAAATCGGTCAAGAACTCCCGGAGTTATGTGGATTTCACGTTTGCGCATGCGCAGAGGTACTATTGATCATGAAACCTATGCGAGACCATCTACACCCCATTACCCGCAATTTATCCCTGAAAATTTCATCAAAATCGGACTATAACTTCTTGCAGTTTTGCCTGTAACAAGGATTTGATGACAGACAGACAGACACACAGAACACGGAACCAAAATTGTTCAGAAAGGACTAAAACGCATAATGCGAGTGTAATTTTTGATTTTGGAGACAAAAAAATTTTCACATTCCGAAAGTGAAAACAATGCTTCCGCTACTTTAGTAGACTCGGAAGCAATAATAAGTTCAATAATTATGTTCTTCATAGTATAGCTATAAAAAGAGGTCTGTAATAAATTGATTTCTCTTCAACTGTATCAGAAGTGGACTATACAAGTATTGGGACGATAAGAAAACTGTGAGGGCTACTTACACCGTAGGAAGCGGTGGTTGCGCGCCAGCCCACATCCTTCTTTGCCACAATAGCCTGTTCTGTAAACGAACTCCATATTTCACCGGCCAGAAACCCTCTGAAGGCGCCGCGCCGTTCCGTGAGTAATTAATCGCTTGGAAATCGGGAAGACTCGAACCCTTTTTATTTGAGATCAGTGAAGAAATCTCCCTCCTCTTCCCTATTACCTCATGCAAAACAGGGAGAACTTCTCGCTTCTTCTCCAATGCCAAGAGCGGAGCGAATATAGAGGAAGCGCGCCGCAAATGAACCGTATCAGTGACAGCGGGTTTGAGCTGGATGGAATTATGGGGCTGAAACCCAGGGCCCAAGGGGCATTTCCCTTCTTGAGATTCCTTAGGCGCGGCTATGATGTACGACGACTCGTGCCCGGGGTTTCGCCCGTATATCCCTCTAACATAATCGGTCCATCTCGCCTTCCACGCTAATTGGCCTCCGGGTCTTATATGCAAATATTTATACAGAAACGGTTATCAACCATTTTCGACTCCAGGCGTCTCCGATGAAAGGGGTGTTTTATGACGAGTACTATCATCGGGGCTTTCAGGCAAATAGCAGTAATTAGAGAAGATTTCTATGAACCATCACTCGAAAAGGATTTTCATCAGAACAATTATAATGTACATATATAATAGGTAATAAAAGGTAACAATTATAATAACTAATTTTTAAAGTCCTGAAACAGCCTCAACTAAAATCCACATCCAAAGCGCAAGTCGAACGATGGCTGATTTATAAATGAAAATATCTTGGCTAAAAACCAGTTAGGTTTTTTAAACATACAATAGCGAAAATTGAAACATGACACTGCGAAACGTGGACTAATAGTCAATTAACTTTGGTTTATCATTTTCAGTAATAAGCCTGTGTACCTTTTGAGCCTAGCACTTGACAGCTACAATTTACTAAACGGATTGGCTTAGGTTTTTTCTATTTTTGGGCAGCAAACATCCAGACCACCAAACTAAACACACACAATTGTGCCTGTTTCTCTAAACTACTTCCACTTAAAAAATTTGAGGTGGACGGAGGGCTATTTTATTCGAGAATTTCACAAGACAAAAAGTTCAGTGTTCGTAATTTTTTTTAAAGATATAAAAACAAGAATATTCTTCTCTTTTCTATTTTTAATTTTTGTATTGTTGAAGAGAAAAGTCTAATTGTTCTATTATCTATATTATTAAAATTAAAAAAAGTATGGTTTAACAGAATAAATTTCGTTTTGAAGATAGCTGGGACCCTGGAGAACGAGGTCCCATTATTGGATGACCAACTTCAGATCGGGATGGTACCCGTTTCAGAATCACATTCCTTCATCAAGCGGCCTTCTTTTGCACTATTTCTAAGGAACTGCTTGTGAAATTCTGCCCTCTCTTTTTGATCGCAATGATCTCAACAAGGCTGTCGTCGCGTACGGTTCTGAGAGTCCGTGAGCTCGGAAATCGAGATTTTCGAGAGTATCCCGAGGAGTACGATGAGGAGCGCGGATATGAGCATGACTTGAAGACCCGCCGTGAAGTTTGGCACGTGGAGGGGTCTGTACAATGATTGATTGATTCAACTGCAAAATCTGCGAAGTTGGAAGGCTCTCCAACTTCACTGTTGTTTTTCACACCAGGTTCATTAAAACTAAGTATGTGATGTTTCCGTCCCACAGGTAATACACTCTCGTTTCGCTGAGTAAAATAGATGAGCGAATCTTCTAACGCTGGCAAAATATCTATTTCATATCTGATCCAAATTTGAAAAACTTCTTGGCTCTACCAGTCTTGGAACTATTATCAATCACCGAGTTATAAGCTTTAATAATTAAAGCTTATAACTCGGTGATTGATAATAATGTAATGTAATAATCTAATTGCAATAATCTGATGTAAATAATGATAATAAATCTAATTATTAGATTTACCACTTTAGGTTACTTGGGATGGTTTGAGGTTCGAATTTTGTTGTGCATAAAGTACTGTCGCTAATAATTCATACAATCTTTTAATTGACGGAATCGAGTGTCCCACTGTGATGAATCTTATACAATTACAATACTTGCAATACAGTAGCAACGAGATTCGTAAAATTTTCTGAAAGTGTTGAGAAGCTATTCCGGTGAAAGTAACACCCTCGGGGAAGCTGAGAATACTTGGTAAAATTTGCTCCCTCATAGAATGCAAATTTGACAAACAATCCAGATGAAGTACACGGATGTTGGTAAAAACGTTGTATATTTCCACACAAATTAAGAGTTATAAAGTTAAATTGATTTCGACGGATCATCATCGAATACTCTTCCCAAATATAGTGCCCAAATAACGTTGCATAGCTAAATACTAGATGGTTTTCCATTATTCGGATGAAAATGTACTTAGTGAGTAGACTTAGTTACTTACAGTCTTTAGTTCTCTGTTGAACTCATCTACTATTTCTTTGGAGAAATACTTGTTTTTTGTAATACTTTATTAGCATTGCACAAAGTTTACATCTTATTAGCAATTTGATATAGAAATAATGGAGATACTCTATAGTACTTAAACCTAAAAACATAGAGTCTTCTTAAAACGATTTTTCGACCCGAATTACGTATTATAACAACGAGCTATAAGGGCTTCAAACAGGAAGAAGAAGAGGTTTCACTTGTTCTGCTTCTTTTTTCAGAATCCAGTAATAAAAAATGACTGGTGTAAAGTTATTTAACCGCACTGGCGTTTCATCATTGGTTGGATCGCGGTTTCTGTCTCCAACCGCGATTCTAGAAACGGTGGACCGTGTGCTGACCGTGGGTTAACCGCGGTTAGGCCGATGGACCAAATCTTTAATAAAATCAGGGTCATAACCACTACCATGTCATGGGTGTGGTGGCGTGTAAAAAGCCATAGAGCTTCTCGAGTTAGGTATCTCGGCAGGAGTCCTTGGGTCTCTTACTTCAAATTGTGGTCATTTTATAGGAGACTTCCTTTCATCTTTTTCACCCTCCTCCATGTTCCTCGACTTCCCAAATCCTTAAGGCCAAGATCGTGTGAACCTGGATGTCATCCCCACTTTTATTCAAGTTAACTTTTCCGTTTTCATATAAAGGTGTGTCCCTCCTCCTTAACTAAAAAATACGTGTGTTTTACATCACATGAAATATCATGTGTCCCTTGTTGGAATGGTAGTTGGGGAAAACTGCTACCCATATCGATTTCAACTCAATATCATTGACGTATCGGTATAAAATTGGCGAGAGAGACTCGCAATACATTCAACCCACTCATTAAAAGGCTTATGTACGCAGGAACGTTTCCCATGGCCTTTTTAACCAGTGAATCGTTGTAACAAGCCTAAATTCTACATCTTTCAAGATTTAAAATGTATCAAGATTATATAAAACATTCATGTTAGCGATGTGAAGAAGCGGCGTGCGACACTTAACTTGTAATTTTGGTTTATTATTCAATAATATACCATTGTAATCGCTCTTGAGAAAACAATTCTAACCCCCCCTGAAAATGTCATGGTTTACGTTTCAAAGGGTGTAGAATCCAACTCTGCAATAAAAATTTGTACGACCGTATGCCGTACACGATTTCTCCCAAACGGCTGGAGCAAAAAATCTGAAATTTTCAGGAAAAATCAATATTGGTCCGACAACGCCCCAATTCTTTAGACAGAACTCTCACTTAATTTAAAGTGCCCTTTAAGGGTTGTCAAAGTTTTGGAAAATCCCTAAAAACCTCAAAAAAAGACAAGGCGGCCTAAATTTGGACTTTTTTTGAAGAACTTCCTATGAGGAATCGAGTGAGCCCTTCCCTAGGTCCGTAGCTCAAACCATTCCCGATGTATGGCCCGGTTTGTGGTGCCAACATTTGCGTTATTTTGGTTTATGATTGTTTTTGTTTTGATACCAGTAACCTAGTGATGTAGTGAACGTGGATACTGGAGTGAACTCCTGAAAGGGTTTATAGCCGATACACGGGTTGAAATATTATGATAACCGTAAAAAAACGCTGCAAATTCTTTCACTTGGGTTTATTATTCAATTGGCTTGCGTTCATGATTTGAATTTCTACTAAGCTTTGGAGTGTATGTGTTTCACAGGTGATAGAGCAATTATTGAATTTCAGGAGGCACCCAAATATGATCAACTGATCAATCCAAATAGGTATTTTGGTTGAGGACAGATCTACGTGCTCTATGCATATCTCCTGAAATTCAATAATCGCTCTATCACCTGTGAAACACACACTCCAAAGCTTAGTAGAAATTCAAATCATGAACGCATTGAATAATAAACCCCAGAGAAAGAATTTGCAGCGTTTTTATTGAAGCGATGAGCATCCTTTTTCCTTCATCATTCAATACATAGATTGATTTATGATATCTCAGCAAAATCAGTTGCTCTAGACATGAGTTATAAATAATTGCAAAATCGAAAGAACGCTCACAAGCAATAAATATCTCGGAGAGCGACATTAATAAGACAGAAACAGTGTTCTCAAGTCTGAGGAGGCTTCAGCCTTATAATAAGTTGGCAACTTAACTCAAAGGAGTTCCACAACTTTCTTTGGAGTACCCCTCTTACCTCGGCTTGTTTCTATTAACTCTGCAGCGAATTTGACAAACACTGTTTGAAAACACAGGCGCATTTGATATACAAAACTCAGAATAATATTCAAACACGTCGATTTTCATAAAATTATGGAACTTTTGTACGGAAAGTTGATGTACATGAAAAGTGTACATGATAGTGAGCGTGTGTTGATGCCATATGATCATGATCAAACAGACCTTACAGGGTGTCGAATGTGAGGTGGAAAAGTTCGATGCCTTGTTAGTTAAGACCAAGAAAGTATAATTTCCATGAAATATGTTAAGATCTCCTCCGAATCAAAATGTAAATATACATATATAAATATCTTCTAATCAGTGATTTATACCCGCTATACTCTTCTCAATTTAAAACTCTGCTAATTCTAACACTGGGGTTTATTATTTTTAAATAAAATGCCATGAAAGAGTACCATCTATATATTCGGGGCATTACTCGATCAAGATTAGCCATAGGGAGTCACGGATCTCCAAATCTTTTAACTGACTTTTAGTTGTGTAAAGACACTTAAATTATTTTGCCTTAAATGTAACTCCGTGAACCCCAACCGTAACTAATCCATTTGTACAAAAACATACATTTGTCCATGGGTATTCCTTACCCATTAACATGCCCTTGATTCACCTCAAATCATCATGCTACCACTCCAATTTCAGGTTTCTAGGTTGATTAAGACAGAAAATAGCCATTTCAGTTTTTCGAAAAGCAAGATCTTACATACACCAGGGGGCAGGCTAGTGGAATGTCAACACCTACAATGGTGACAAATACTGTATGTGAACTCGACGTAGAAATCCACGAGTAGAATCTACGCATCACTTGTCCAAATTATATTACCAAAGACTTGAAAAACTCGATTTCAAAAGGAACACTGAAACAAAATTCCACAGCGATTATATCGGTAAATACGATCCTCACATAATGCAAGGCGATTTTTACTATGCGCAATGACGTTCACATGCGCATTCGAATGTCTGTTCCGCAATCTGTCAAAGTTCTAACGCAAAGGTGTCCAAACTACGGCCCGCGGGCCAGAAGTGTTCGGCGGAAAATTTTGGTCCCGCGGACGTCAATGGAAAAAATTAGGCGACCGCCAGAATAGAAAGAAAAGTCAGCCATGTGACCCACTGAAAGCTACCCGTACTCCTGTCACATTCAAACACTGTTTTCAAGTGTCTAATTTTCAACATTTTCCCGGGGGCCCCCCGGACCCCCCTGTTGGCCCGCCCCACCACCTCCACATCATGATAAGGCCCTTGGGGCAAATAGTTTGGAGACCCCTGTTATAACGGATGGACGTAAAGCGGTCCCGGTTGGTATCGTTAGATTCTTGGAAGGCACGTCTATCTATAACAATCATAAAAACAATGGTATTACCTATTTCAAAAGTTGTTGATGTTCGGATTTTTGAAATGTCAACCCTTTGATTCGATCCTTTATGATTGATTGACTGAGATCGATATCGAGAATTCAGTTCCAACTAGACCGCAAATGTGATTTTTGACCCAAGTTTCATTAACTTTCGTTCCATCCGGATTTTTTTTAAATCCGATACTCGGATTTTACACATCTTGAAACGTGAGATAACAAAATTTGAGGGGCTAAAATTGTTTTTTTCTTGGTCGATTACAAAGGTTCATTATTAGTCAAATGTTTTTCCCATCTTAACTACTGTTTATCTTGGTTGTATGTGTGATCAGTGTACTCGGTAAAGAGTTATATTAATCACCGCTGGACGGATTAGAAAGCAGTTTTCTGCAAAAAGACCGCAATTTTTATCGGAAGGCTTATGACTCTTTCAGCACATTTCCTTCGTGCACTATAGGAACCTCCCAAGAGTGTTGATGAAGGATCGTCTCGTGTTGATGATTTGATTATAATGAAATGATTCAATTTGATTAGTTTCACCAACATTAACTTGGTAGCCTGCAGCTACCACCATACAGCTAATTCTGTTCGTCCACTCTCCATGTTACAGCAAGTGAGTAAATGACAGTACTCGCCCCACTTTTTCGTAGATCCTATTCTATCCGGTTTTTAAAACAGATTCGTTTGTCTTCATCCCCCCCCCAAAATCAAGAGCGCGTACCTACTTGTCTGTTGGAAAAAGTACTAGAAACACCAAGGAATTAATGAGGGATTTTGACATGAATCGTTTGACAAATGACATTTTTCTTTGCACCCTTCAACGTTGGCTGAACTGTGTCAACAACTACTTGTAAAAATGGGAACTGCCCGGCATCTCATATTTCCATCTTTTGGACCTATTGCTCAATGACCGAGATGAAAATTATTCGTCGTTGAAAATATTCACTTCGAGTGAATGGTGACTTGAAAACCGCATAAATACCTACAAATACGCTCTGAAAAGTGACGCAACGGTGGCCGGCAGTATTTCAATCTGACGGATGGCCTGAATTTTCAGGAGTTACGTAACTTCGAATTCCCATATTCCTCGCCGTCAGGTCTTCAATATTGAAATGCCATCCGTCAAGCCATTGTCATCAGACAGACGTTCTCCAGTTCAGGATGGAAAGTTCTCTCCTCACTATTTTACTGAACGTTTAGTTCAAATTTATTGGCTCATTATTATTATTTTCTATTAGCGTTGTACATTAAAACTAGTTGACTCACAAGTAAGTATTTTGTAGCCACTTGCTGAGCAAGTATTCATTCAAACAATTCCGCTTGATTATAATTAAAGTCTCTATAAACCATTAACGATAACTGCGGTAGACTATTGTCTACCGTCCCCTGTCTACAAATCATTCAAGGGGCATGAAACTGTCAAAATTAATGCAGGTCAGGACTCATGGTATCCTAGAGGTGGGTAGTGAGTGAGTGACCTTGTCTCTTTCAAGTGAACTTGTCCCAAATGACCTGCGGAAGGAAGAACTGCAGTTCATCACAAGACGTCTGCGACAGCATGGCTCCTGCGGCTGACGTTTGAACTACTCGGAGACCTGCAGTTCTGCCCAACCGTTCTTCACAAAGTGTTCACCCATCCGCAATTAGCTCGGCTTTCCATCTAGTCAACGAAGGACTCCCCTCATCGCAGAGTCCATGCTATTCAAATTTACTCAATACTAAACTATACTGGTCGATACTATACTCATCTCAGAGTCAATTATATTTAATAAGTAGGTATTTATATGAAAATCTGCATGAGGACTCGAAAAATGACTAGGGAGTAGGAAAAGAGAACAGTAGATGACTATCATTTACCGAATTCTGACGGATGACGAAGATAATAGAGGTTGACGGTCATGCCACGAGATAGTGGTAGATAGTGGTGGTGACCGTCTCAGAATGGAGACGACGAACTGCAGATCCCATTCATTCACGAAGTGAACTGCAGGTGTCGCATTCATCCACGGAGTGAACTGGTGAACTTCTCCCACTGACCTTGTCTTTGGTCTGAGTGACCTGCAGGTCGTCTACTCCCTCAGGTGACCTGGGTTTACACACCTCTATGGTATCCCACGATAGGCACCTGTAAGAGTAATGTCATCAAAATCAACCGAGTGTTGGCGTGTAATGTAGTAGTTACCTATCAAATTGTTTGCCCGAGCACACCCCGCTATGAAACTGAGAAAAGAACCAAACTTGTAGGGAATCATCCTACATAATATTTATGTTATCAATCCCAAATATTTTCAATGTGTTGTCAGGTTGTCGTCGTGAACGAATTTACGCCTGCTCACTCGCTCTACCCATACTTCCGTAATCGATTCACTACTTTTGGAATTACATACTTAATGGGAAATGGTCTTGTTTTTATTATTCATCTACTACCCTGAATTTTGTGCAAATTCTATATCAGTCAGTAAATCGAAATAGGTGTTTCTGGAAACTCTTTCACTGGAACATTCATAAACCTGTATGAGTCTACAGGAGCTAATTCGCATTATCTATGAAAATTTAAACAGCGTAGGCGAATCGGTCGAATAATACAAAGTTCCTAAAAATAAACATCGTTCGCTGTTGAAGCTTTGGTTTTGTACTTTGTATTTTTGTCGCGTGAAGTATACAATTTTGTGCTGATTTGTAGATAGGTACGCTAAAACGGCTGAAGCAACCATGATCAAATAGTCACTCGATTTGGATGAATATACGTAGGCGAGAGATTACGATGAAAGAACTAAAAGACGTATAGAAGATGTACTAAGCGGTAGCCCATTACAAAAAAAGCTTAAAATGATTACTTCCGTTCAGATCACTGGATTGCAGACAATTGTAAGAGGAAGTTTAAAATAACTACGAGCCTATGGTCATTCTTGCATGAGGAAGAAAGAGATATTGATAAAAACGTTATCTATTTCCACAAAAATGAAGAGTTATATCGATTTCGACGGTTAGTCGTCAGTAACAACACAATAACTATTACCTATCAGTAACGAAACAATATCAGTAACTATTGGTTTATTATTCAATAACAAACCATTGTAATCGCTCTTGAAAAAAAATTTCTAACCCCCCCCCCCCCCCCTGAAAATTTCATGATTTATGTTTCAAAGGGTGTAGAATCCAAATCTGCAATAAAAAGATTTCCGTCCGCCCGCCGAAGGCGCGATTTTCCAAAACGGCTGGAGCAAAAAATCTGAAATTTTCAGGAAAAATCCATGTTGGTCCGACGACGCCCCAATTCTTTAGCCAGCTCTCTCACTTAATTTAAAGTACCCTTTAAGGGTTGTCAAAGTTTTGTAAAATCCGTAAAAACCTCAAAAAAGTCAAGGCGGCCCAAATTTGGACTCTTTTTGAAGAACTTTCCATGAGGAATCGAATGAGCCCCTCCCAAGGTCCGTAGCTCAAACCATTCCCGATGTATGGCCCGATTTATGGTGCCAACATTTGCATCCAATTCACTACATCACTAGGTTACTGCGATCAAAACAAAAACAACGGGTTGTCGGAGCTCTTCAAAAAATTTTTTCTTTATTGTCTTCAAATCGACAACCCGTTTCAAATAAGAAAAATGGTCAATCCATTCCTCACCAACTCAAATAACAAAAACAACTGCATTTTTTTTTTTTTTTTTTTTTTTTTTTTTGATCGCAGTAACCTAGTGATGTAGTGAATGTGGATACTGGAGTGAACTCCTAAAATGGTTTATAGCCGATACGCGGGTTGAAGCATTCTGATGTGCATGCTCCGTCTTACGAAATTTAAAATTTTCAAATAGAATATTTTCCCATTGTAATCGCTCATGGAAAAAACACTACAAATTCTTTCACTGGGGTTTATTATTCAATGATTCGTGATTTGAATTTCTACTAAGCTTTGTAGTGTGCGTGTTTCACAGGTGATAGAGCAATTATTGAATTTCAGGAGGCACACAAATATGATCAACTGATCAATCCAAATAGGTATTTTGGTTGAGAACCGCGCTCTATGCATATCTCCTGAAATCCAATAATCGCTCTATCACCTGTGAAACACGCACACTCCAAAGCTCTGTAGAAATTCAAATCATGAATAATTGAATAGTAAACCCCAGTGAAAGATTTTGCAGCGTTTTGTTACTCACTATGATCGGCCGATGGAATTCGATACAACTCGTACGTAGAGAAAGATAAACTGTTATTTTTGCCGTAGCCAGCTGTGATCAGAAGCACAGAATCATTGGTGATAAATTGTTGCTCAAGGCTGAGAATATACGTTTCTACAAATAAAACTCACTAATTCGTCACACTTCCTTGGTAAGCCCCTGTTCGAAAAACGACGGGAGTCGAGTCACGATGCTGAAGTTACAGTAAGGGGAGACGCGAAAACGTAGCAGAAGATCGAACGTAAAAAACGAGGCTCTCAAAAAATAAAAAAGTATAAGCTCGAGGCCGAATAATGGGCCGTAAAACTCTCGGAGTTTAGTTCTTTTCGATTTTTTTCTCTTTTCATTCGTGGGCTAACGCCTCGGCACGTGGTGAGTAAGATGGCATTAGTTGCAGGGTCTTCGATCGGCTCCGATTCGAACAAACCTCGGACAAAACAGCACCGAATCTAGGATAGGGTTACCAGATGGTATCCTTTAGGAGGACATGTCCTCCTTTTACGACTGTGTCCTCCCTGTCCTCCTTTGAACTGAAATGTTCTCCTTTTTCGGAGTTTTCCAACAAAAAGAAAAAACCTAAGCTACCTACTAGAAATGCTACCTACTCTAATAACCTTAAAGCTTTGTGTGGAGTCAGTTAAATCTCTGATATTCACTAAGTACAACATGAAGGGGATGACATGTGACCAATTCTATAAGTTGGCTTTAACAAATGAGCAGATAAATAGGAAAATTGGGGGGTCTGAAGAATACGAGTAGGTAATTTTGAAGTGATTTGATCGTGATTTGGTTAGGTAAGAACGAGTGCCTATTTCAATGAATGTGATAGATGGTTTTCACAAAATGTGATATGAATTATGTGATGATAATTATATGAAAAAAGAGAGAGATGATAATTATGTTTGAATAAAGTTGAAGTTATTTATGATTTTTTTAATCTGGAAAAATTTGTCCTCCTCTTGGATGTTTTGTCCTCCCTTGAGTCCTCCATTCGTGTTTTTCCATCTGGTAACCCTAATCTAGGATCCAACATCGAGACATATTCAATAAAAACTTCGAAGATTCTCTTTCATGAGGTGAAGTTATTGCTAATGTCCCGTAGTAAAGAAGACATTTCTCCTATTGACGAATGTTTTAGGAAAATGAAGCAATTAAACAGCTCCAAAATTGTATCTGCGTTTTCCGCAAGAGAAAACTTTCTTTAGGATTGAAATTCTAAAATGATGTACGATTCCATTGGTCGATAATTTTTGAGCTTATTGAGTAGTTCAAATTTAAAAAAAAAAAAAAAAAAAAACATATGCTAATTTCTTCATTAATTATGGCATTTGATATTGAGATAGATTCGATTCGTAGGCGTATCTATTAGTTGTGAGATCTCAGAGGATAGTTGCTTTTCTAATTCATCGATGATGCTAAAATTACGACTCATAATTAGCTACATTTTTCTTTAAATGAAGGGGTTGCAATTGCTCCAAAATTTTAAAATAGAAATTTTCATCATGGAAATCCGTTTTGAGGTAATCTGGAACGATCCCTGGATTTTAACTCTTTTTTATGACCAGCATCCATGGTTCGGGTGTTCTTCGGTACTCCCCCCCCCCCCCCCATTTTCAAACGCTCGTTGCTTCATGAAATTCCAACAAAAATTTGGTGTTGAGGTGATTTTGAAAAACTTCATTTTGTCTAGTTTCATGTCTAGTGAACCTCAATTTACCAGAATTAGATAGTAATGGTGAATTATTCAATCGAAAAAAGTGGGAGTTAGTATCGAAGCATTTGCCATGTCAAATTCTTCGGTACTCCCCCCACGGTGAAAACAGTATTTTCGTCTACCAATTTCGCGTCTCAACCTCTAAACTTTCGATCAAAGTATTTCATCGCTCGATAACTCATACCTGTACGTCCCCAAACACCCCTTCCTGTGAATTCCTTTTTAGAGATAAGTTCTCACCAGAATTGCGACTTCCACCCCTTCCACAAATTTCACAGAGAAAGGCTGATAAAATGTTAAGGATTTGTATACAAATTAATTTATTGTACATGAAGTGTACCTATTCGATTATTTATGTAATAGCATTACATGGATTCGTTAAGATCGTATATTGTATATTGAAAATATTACAAACCCTCGCCTTCTGTTCAAGGTTCAAAACGCTTTCAAGCCCCGTGAAGGTAAACGGTAAATATCAACTAGTAAGCTTGCCTATCTCTAAACAACAATTCACAGGAACAGAGGTGTGAGGACGTGCAGGTATTAGATACAGTGCGATGAAATCCTTTTATCAAAAGTTAAGAGGTTGAGACGCGATATTGGTAGTCGAAAATACTGTTTTCACCGTGGGGGGGAGTTCCGAAGAATTTGACAAGGCAAATACTTCCATACTCCCCCCTCCCACTTTTTTTCATGGCGAATTTGGCTTTTACAAAGCTGTTGCTTCAAAATATGAACACACACATCAAAAAGTAGACGAGCTAAAGTTTCCAAAAATCACCTCAACATCAAATTTTTGTTAGAATTTCATGAAGCGATGAGCGTTTGAAAATGAGGGGGAGTACCGAAGAATACCCCCATGGTTCCTCCTCGCCCACTATTCCGAAAAACCAATTTCTCCTCTGATTTTAACAAAGATTTAGTTCGAAATATCAAATTCTTCGTTCCTCTTTTATCTGTGAAATGTCTCTCAAATCAAGTTTATCAAGTGGTTATTATAGTTCAGTATAACAATAACCACTGTGCGAATGTCACAATATCACCTACACAATAACATTATGATATCACAACAAAATGAAAACGAAGAGGTCGGTAGGGTGAAAATTGCTGAAAATCAAATAAAAGATACAGCTCTGGTTTGCTGGTAAAGAGGCAGTTAGTTAAAATTATTTGGTAATTTCGAGTTCTTTCTAATTCAAAGTTTACTGGAACGAAACGCTGCGAAGAGCTACCTGTGAGCTACCTAAGTACCGTTAGAAGCCAGTCCTAGGAATACGTCATCGCGAAAGAAAGCAGGTGGCCTCGGGAAGGGTAAAGCACCTGTCCCTTGACCCAGAACCTACCCCTTCAAAACAGCTAGATGGGAACTAGCTCGGAACGGAAATTTATGTAAGCATTTTTCCTCAAGTCTTATCAGTCTTTGATGGCCTTTGTAGATATCTCATCAGCCAATGGAGAGATGATACTTGTAGCACAAAAATAACGGTATCTGAGCACAGGCCCGGGAAGAGAGAATCCGGGCCCTGGGGCAGAATCTGAACCTCATGAAAGAATTTAAAAACGCTGCTAATTCTTTCACTGGGGTTTATTATTCAATTTCATTCATTTGGCTTGCATTCATAATTTGAATTTTTACTAAGCTTTGGAGTGTGCGTGTTTCACAAGTGATAGAGCGATTATTGAATTTCAGGAGGCACACAAATATGATAAACTGATCAATCCAAATAGGTATTTTGGTTGAGAACCGATTTACGTGCTCTGTGCATATCTCCTGAAATTCAACAATCGCTCTATCACCTGTGAAACACGCACACACCAAAGCTTAGTGGAATTCAAATCATGAATGCAAGCCAATGAATGAAATTGAATAATAAACCCCAGTGAAAGAATTTGCATCGTTTCATGCATATCAGAATGCTTCAACCCGTGCATCGGCTACAAAGCCCTTTAGGAGTTCACTCCAGTATCCACATCACTGCATCACTACAAAAACAAAAATAAACCAAAATAACGAAAATGTTGGCACCATAAATCGGGCCATACATCGGGAATGGTTCGAGCTACGGACCTGGGAAAGGGCTCATTCGATTCCTCATGGAAAGTTCTTCAAAAAAGTCCACATTTAGGCCGCCTTGGTTTTTTTTTAGGGATTTTACAAAACTTGGACAACCCTTAAAGGGCACTTTAAATTGAGTGAGGGAGCTGGCTAAAGAATTGGGGCGTCGTCGGACCAACATGGATCTCTCCTGAAATTTTCAGGGGGTTTGCTCCAGCCGTTTTTCAAGAGCGATTACAATGGTTTATTATCGAATAATAAACCAAAACTGCAACTATGTACCATATTAAATATAAGCCATTTCGCAAGAGGAAAAGTAAGGGAGGAATATCGATTTAAAAAAGTTAAGAATGGTCTCATTTTGAATATAAATTTTTGTAATGAATCCAACGATATCAGAACCATGTCTGTGAGTTGTAACGTTATAATGTCATCCGTCGGAGAAGGTCGTTGAAAATTCTTGTTGAAATCAACCAAAAGCACCCTTTTTTTGGTTACCATGACGCAACGCAACGATAATTATTATTTTGACTCGGTTAATCCATAGGTACTGACCTACCTACATATTATGAATATGCGGCTACGAATCTACTGGAATTCTCAAACGAGAAATGTATCCTGGTTATACAATTTCTGCGATAGTTTAGACCTGTATGGTTTGAGTTATTTTTCAACTAGTTACGACTTATTCCACCAAGATCGTTTCCCAGTTTTTTTTTCTCGAAAAATACCACCAATCAAAATACAAATTCTCTCCTTGGGAAGCTAAAAAACTCCTCCTGTTCATCACTAATAGCTGCACTGAAATTTAATAGACAGCCTCATGAGACCAGGAGGAGGAGGTCGAGGATCAGATCAGCTGGGTGAGCAATAAAGCTTAATAATTCTCCCTGTACTCCCCAGGTTACTGAAATTTGGTACGCACCCTCAGAGAGCATGGGGAGTGGTTCAGAGGAAGTCGGATCACCTTCGTAATCACTGAGATCGGGTTGAGCCTCAAAAATATGCTCAAAAACACCGTAAAATGTTGAAATACACCCGATGAAGCTACAAGTATATATACTAACTCTATATATCGACTTAACATTTAGATTAACCGACGAAGAAAAGAAAGAAAAAATCCGACGTTAAAAATACCTAATCATAGAGACCGCTCAGATGAGAAATCATCATCGGTGATTGAGATAGCTCCATGAGAGACCTGTTGCTGATTTCTCCCTGATTCAATAAAAATACTGTAATTTTATTCGAAAACTGTAAATATTTTATAGGGTGTTTGTGGGTAATTACTGAATTATACGACTATTTGAGGAAACAAGAGAGAATGAAAACAAAGCGTCAGCTTGAATTTGTAACGATATTGATATTGATATTGATATTGATATATTGATATATTGATATTGATGAACGTGAACCTCTGTTTTATTATCCTATCCCGGACAACGTTGGGTAAACCAGTTAGTGATTAAGTAAGACTTTTCGACCCATTATTTAGTTTGAATTTAGCTAAACGGGAATGGAGTTCCACCTAGTTGTCCAAGGTGGTCTACATAGTGTATTAAAACACATATAGTATTTATGCTATACAGGGTGTCCCAGGAGTTATGCACAATCCGACTCCTACGTGTTCTACAACTCATTTCCGACCAAAAGTTCCTCACAACAATTTTTTGCCAGAGACCTCGTTTCCTAGCTATTCGCGATTTAAGATTTTTTTCGTGTTTTCGATCTTAAGTCATTAAAACTGTCGCAACGCCCTCAATTTAGGAGATTGCTCAAATTCAATGACACCGTTGAATTTTCTATCTATTTGATGGCAGAAAACGTTTTTTAAATTGCATTGAACATGTGTGATAGCTGCGCGAAATGACAGTTTTGTCAAAATCTTATAATCGCCTGTTTTTCATCTCGCCTAGAAACCCCATGAATGCTTGACGCAGAACTGTGCAGACCTGGTAAAACGTGCGCCAAAATGTCAGCTTTCCGACGGTGTAGTCGTTTTAGTTTTTAAAAATATTTTTAGTTAAGGAAATAGTGTTTAACTGCAGAAAAACGTGTGTTTTTTGTTAAAATTGAGGTTTTTCCAATAGTCTCGAAGATGAATGCAACTCATCAAAGTCGGAAATGAGTTGTGGAACACGTAGGAGTCGGATTGTGCATAGGTCCTGGGACACCCTCCTGACTTTGGCTGGACAGCGTTGAAATGTCGTAGACGCTGATCACAAACGAACGTTTTCATTTATCAAGTTAATTTTCATTTTTCATTTTTAAATATTTATTATTTAATTTAAATCTTAACAATCTTGTTTAAACTCTAACTCTTTGTATGAACTCGATTTAAACCCCAATATCCTACCATTGTCCAACAGCTGGATAACATGTTCGAGTCAATAAACATTTTACTAAAACTGAATTTGGTCAGAAACAACAAATTATCAACATTGCAACACTCAATGCTACGGCAAAATCAGATTAGGGTTGATAATACACGGCGCACAAAGCAACCCCTCCTTCAAGACCTGGGAGTCGTGCGGGTCATTGCATATCCTGCCCCTGACCAAGCCAATGCCTCCCTCCTCCTTAGCTTTCCCAATTTTCAAACATTAGGTATTTTTTAGTGATACAGGGTGTCGTAGGACTTATGCACAATCCGACTCCCACGCGTTCTACAACTCATTTCCGACTGCGTTGAGTTGCATTCATCTTCGAGACATTTGGAAAAACCTCAATTTTAACAATAAACACACGTTTTTCTGCAGTTAAACACTATTTCCTTAATTAAAAATATTTTTAAAAACTAAAACGACTACACCGTCGGAAAGCTGACATTTTGGCGCACGTTTTACCAGGTCTGCACAGTTCTGCGTCAAGCATTCATGGGGTTTCTAGGCGAGATGAAAAACAGGCGATTTTAAGATTTTGACAAAACTGCCATTTCGCGCTGCTATCGCACATCTTCAATGCGATTTAAACAGAGTTTTCTGACATCAAATAGATGAAAAATGTACCGTCCTTTCCAACGGTGTCATTAAATTTGAGCAATCTCCTGAATTGAGGGAGTAGCGACGGTTTTAGTGACTTAAGTCGAAAACAAAAAAAATCTTAAGTCGCGGTTAGCTCGAAAACGAAGCCTCCGGCAAAAATTGCATGGAGTCACTTTTGGTAGAAAATGAGTTGTAGAACACGTAGGAGTCGGATTGTGCATAACTCCCGGGCCACCCTGTCTAGCATACATACTATATATAGTATAGTAAAAACACATATATGTGTTTTTAAACACTATGTGGACCACCTTGGACAACTAGGTGGAACTCCATTCCCGTTTAGCTAAATTCAAACTAAATAATGGGTCGAAAAGTCTTACTTAATCACTAGCTGGTTTACCCAACGTCGTTGGATAGGATAATAAAACAGAGGATCAAATTCATCATTATCGTAGAAAATTCTAGCTGACGCCTTGTTTTCATTTTCTCTTGTTTCCTTAAATAGTCGTATAATTCAGTAATTACCCACTAACACCCAATAAAATATTAACAGTTTTCGAATAAAATCACATTATTTTTAGTGAATCAGGAAGAAATCAGCAACAGGTCTCTCATAGAGCTATCTGCAATTCAAATTGCGAATAGCTCGAAAACGAGGCCTCTGGCAAAAAATTGCTACGAGGTATTTTTGTTGAAATGAGTTGTAGAACACGTAGGAGTTGGATTGTGCATAAATCCTGGGACATCCTGTATACAGCTGCCTCGTAGTCTTATCAGTATTCTAACGATCGTTGAACTGTAACTATTTTGGAGAAATTATGTCATAAATTCAATGAGGTTTTCCTTGATTGAGCGGATGGGGCTCAGCGATATGAGTTGAAACTCAACCAGTTGACAGAGTAAGCTTAAATTAAATAATTCATGCAACATGGTAGAGTTCTAAATATCCTCCACTCTCAGACCGTATGTTTCCTCTCAAATGGGAGGCAATTTTTTCGAATCATCTTCTCTGTTCCACAAAACCAGTTAACAACACACGCGCGTACGAACTTCGAACAAGAAGTTTGATTATAAAAAGAAACATCACTGAGCTCTATCAGATCGATGATATTTCCTCCTCATTTCAGAGTTTTCGAATAGTCAACATCTGAATAACGAACGATGAGTCCAACTAAGTCAGGATCCGAGTTTCAATATTTTCAGCCGCATCGTTTATTTATTCGCATAACCTCGAAGCACTACTCGCACATGTGAAAATGTAGTTAAGAGTTGAAGCTGCTGCTGTTGGAATTAATTATTCTTCCATTGTTATTGGTTCATTATTCAATAATAAACATTGTGATCGCTCAGAAAAAAACAAACATTGTTTGTCATGGTTTACGTTTCAAAGGGTGTAGAATCGAATCAATAAACATTTTTCCGTGAACCTAATTTAAAGTGCCCTTTAAGGGTTGTCGATTTTGTAAAATCCCTAAAAACCTCAAAAAAAGTCAAGGCGGCCTAAATTTGTCCTCTTTTTGAAGAACACTCCACGAGGAATCGAATGAGCCCCTCCCCAGGTCCGTAGATCAAACCATTCCCGATATACGGCCCGATTTATGGTGCCAACATTCGCGTTATTTTCGTTTATTATTGTTTTTGTGTTGATATCAGTAACCTAGTGGCGTAGTGATGTAGTGATGTAGTAATGTGGATACTGGAGTGAACTCCTAAAAGGCTTTGTAGCCGATACACGGGTTCTGATAACACTGGGGTTTATTATTCAATTGGTTTGCGTTCATGATTTGAATTTCCACTAAGCTTTGGAGTGTACATGTTTCACAGGTGATAGAGCGATTATTGAATTTCAGGAGATATGCATAGAGCACGTAAATCTGTTCTCAACCAAAATACCTATTTGGATTGATCAGTTGATCATATTTTTGTGCCTCTTGAAATTCAACAATCGCCCTACCACCTGCGAAACACGCACACTCCAAAGCTTAGTAGAAATTCAGATCATGAATCATTGAATAAACCCCAGTGAAAGAATTTGCAGCGTTTTTTATGATTGCATTAATATAAAAAAGAAAGTTGAATTAACACATAATTTTCTTTAAAAGGAACGTACCCTCATGATTTCAGGCAGTTATCAACATCACCTTGTATTTTGTTTACTCCGTCATACTCTTCGCCTGCAGACAGTACACTAGCTGGCATATTTGAGAACACCATTCTTCGGCTGGATCATCTCGTACCTTCCATCATCTTGCAGCTCATCCATCTTCTTTGAACTGTCCAAGGAGCACCCGATTGTTTCACCGGTAGCGAAAGAAACCGCCGCAAATCAATCATCCCGCGTGACTAAGGATCGTCGACGGGATTCTGATAAAGAGGTCGACCTCACAATGACCTCTTCATCAACTGTTGACACGATTACGTACAGACTCTCACAACACGATTAAACGCGTACTTTCCTTTTAAAGCTAAGACCTCTTGAAACCGGCACCATCAATAACCAAGTGCTCTTTCTGACTCTAAAGTGTAAAAACTGGCTTCCAAACAATAAACGGAGTGGGTACCAAATCTGGACAGAGTTTTTTTTTTTTTTTTAATGGAGTTCTGTGCCCATAACAAACCGTGATACAAGTGCTGAACTGGAAATTTGGGGAGTGGGCGACTTGACCAGTGGTCTGGGGTAGACGCCTTTGTGAAACAGGCTGAGCTTGTCCTATCAGAAAATCTGTGAGAAGTGCTAAACACTCACATGAAAACCTAAGGGCATTAATGAAGATTAAGCAATTATAATAGCTCCAGAAATTTTCCGAATTTTGTCTAGTGAAAATGCATTTTGAATCATCCTGAAACGCTTTGAAGCATATTATGAGGGGCGGTTTATTATTTTTAAATTTGAACCTATGTAGTTACTCGTAGCAACAAAATGTTAATCTCTACTCTAGAAGCTTCAAAAAGAGCTTAACTTTCAAAGATCGATTAGGAAACAAATTTAGCCATAAGTTTACTTCAGCTGGTCAATGTTTACACACACGATTTCATTGACTGATTGATTTTCATTGACCTCCAAGGACGGTAGGATGACTTCGTCGTAAATATAATTTCGTGAAATCCAACACTTTAGGTCCCTTAGTACGAAACAAAGGCTAACATCTAAACCAGTGTTTCCCAACCTTTTTTAGCCTACGGCACAGTTACAAAAAAAGACAAATAGCCGCGGCACACCTAACCTAATTTCTAGGAAAAGTAAAGAAAACATAACATTGCAGGAATAAATCATTTTATTACAACTTTAACACACCTGTCCTAATCAAATACAATAAGAGTAGAGCTCAGAGAAGCAAACAAAATACTTCTTGCTTTCTATTACAAAAGTTCTTTGTTATCACTTTATTATACTATTGTATTATCTTTATTATTGATTTCATGTCACGTTAATGCCTGGTTAAAAGTTTGATGGAACCGGTCATTCATTGTGCTAGACAAGCCGTTAGGCATTTTTTCGTTCGCAACTATTTTAGTTTAAGTTGACTTATCCCACGGCACACCTAGCCCACCTTTGCGGCACACCAGTGTGCCGCGGCACACAGGTTGGGAAACACGGATCTAAACAACTGCAATGGTGCATTGTACTGTACATCGACAGAGACTTTGAAACCCACGAATGGAACAACTGAAATTTAACAGGCAAAATATTTAACAATAGTTATGAAAAACACGATTCCGAAAAGAACTCTTCAAAACAAATTATTTCCATTGATAGTACATAAGATAGTTTGATCGTCACAATATACTTGGTTTTTTTATGATGAGCGAACAGATGAACGGTAAGTGGTTCGAGTAGGGTTTTCCAATTCTTTCAAGGGATGTTTATAATTAATGAACATAAAAACATTAGTTACATACATTACATAAAACAGTAGGTAATTCGTAAATTTTGGATACTTCGATTTTGGTTTTCATTCTTTCAATAATAAACCATTGTAATCGCTCTTGAAAAAAATTTCTAAATCAATCACATTTGAAAATTTTGACGTTTCATCGACTTTAGATTCAAATCTGTCAAATAAAAATTTTTTTCTTTTTGCCGTTTAAATTTCTCCCAAACGGCTGGAGCAAATAATCTGACATTTTCAGGAAAAATCCATGTTGGTCCGACAACGCAAGTTTTTCAGCTCTCTCACTTAATAATGTGCCCTGGGGTTGTCATTATTGAAAATGATAAAAACCTCAAAAAAAGTCATAGGCTGTTCGTTACTAAATTTGGACTTTGTACAGAATATATAAAAGAAATAATAAACCCAATTTACGAACTATGAAAAATGAACCAAGAAGTTTTGGGAGGTGAGGATGTTTTTTTCTTCTCCTTGGATGATCTCAAAGCTTTATTACTGCTAGTAAAGAAACAAAAACCATAATTTAATATTTAGGGTATTGCATTTCGAAAAGTCAATAACTAACTTGGATTCGAATAGAATAAAAGTAGTTTCTGCGTTTTGTATTGTATAGATAGATGTATTTATTACCTAGAATGAGTCAAATTAAATCACTCGGATCACAGCGTTTCAAACGTTGCGCTTTATCAAAATTATCCCTATCAAAATTCTGTCGTCAGGATTGTGGATCGCAAAACGAATTTCTTTAGAATTCTGAACAAGTGCAAATTCTCGATACAACTTTTCTATTTTCTCGTAAAATTGTACTATTCATGTAATGCCTGGCTGCGTTAGGCAATTAGGAAGCTAGTTCGTTAAAAAAACGCTGCAAATTCTCTCACTGGGGTTTATTATTCAATGATTCATGATTTAAATTTCTACTAAGCTTTGGAGTGGTAGAGATAGATTGGGAGTGATACAGCGATTACCGAATTTCAGAAGATATGCATAGAGCACTTAAATCTATTCTCAACCAAAATACCTATTTGGATTGATCAGTTGATAATATTTGTGTGCCTCCTGAAATTCAATAATCGCTCTATCACTTGTGAAACACGCACACTCGAAAGCTTAGTAGAAATTCAAATCATGAACGCAAGCCGATTGAATAATAAACCCCAGTGAGAGAATTTGCAGCGTTTTTTTATGGTTATCAGAATACTTCAACCCGTGTATCGGCTATAAACCCTTTTAGGAGTTCACTCCAGTATCCACGTTCACTACATCACTAGGTTACTGCAATCAAAACAAAAACAATAATAAACCAAAATAACGCAAATGTTGGCACCATAAATCGGGCCATACGTCCGGAATGGTTTGAGCTGCGGACCTGGGGAAGGGCTCATTCGATTCCTCGTGGAAAGTCCTTTTTTTTAATTAGGGTTTCATATTGGTTTTCAAAGATTTTACAAAACTTTGACAACCCTTAAAGGGCACTTTAAATTAAGTGGGAGTGCTGGCTAATGAATTGGGGCGTTGTCGGACCAATATTGATTTTTCCTGAAAATTTCAGATTTTTTGCTAAAGCCGTTTGGGAGAAATCGTGCGTACGGGGTACGGCGGACGGACGGAAAAATTGTTATTGCATATTTGGATTCTACACCCTTTGAAACGTAAACTATGAAATTTTCAGGGGGTGTTAACATTTTTTTTTCAAGAGTGATTACAATGGTTTATTATTGAACAATAAACCAAAAAAACAATATTGTTGAAAGCAATATTACAAAATTAATAATTAAGAAGTGACCTGAATGGAAAAGAAACCTATCCAGTATTGAAATAGCAAAAGGACCCATGATTTTCTGCTCTCTTTATTTGTTTAATGTTGGAGAACATGGTCAGTGTGAGAGATTCGACTAGAACAATTCACAAAATCGGTCAGCACACCTTCCGACGAAAAATCACCTTGGAGGAGTCATTGCTCCGATGGTTGATTTGGTTATAAAACTACGGGCGAGACACATCCATCATTAATACGGAGAAACAAACGTGTGGTCGCCAAGGAATTCCGGTCAACAGCCTATCTCTGGCCTAAGATGTTTTAAAGATGGTCATCCACGAAGCTGGAAGATAAAGGGGTCAATCCCCTTACTCATTTTGTATTGGTTCAAGATTATCAAATATACCTATATACGATGGTGCCGAACAAGTAGGTACATGAATGATGGCTTTTATCGTACTTTAGGTTTGTTTCAATTATAAACATCTGTCATGTACCTACCAAAAAAAATTAGCTCCTATTTAAAATTTTAATTTTTTTCTTGTACTGCATCACACAGTTTTATATCACGATAAAACATGTTTAAGATTATGATTTCCAGTTTTCGTTAACCCTCCATTCTCAAAATTTGTTGATTTATATGTAATGTAATAGAAATTACTTCCATAATGATCTCGAATACATATATCCTATGGAATTTATTTTAACCCCCCCCAAACAGTCCGACCGCCGTGGACCGTAAGTACGCCGTCCAGAGCTTTTTACCGAAACTACTGGACCAAACCTATTAAAACAATCATCAAATAATCAACAAGTATAAAAAATTTCACTTGCGTCGACGATGATCGTCCTACATCGGCATCGCTCTCAACAAACTCTAATGGTTAACATTTCGAGATTGAAAGTTAAATAAAATCGAAATCTCAAAAGCGTTTGCCGTAAGAGTAGTTTTTTGTTTGATTCAGACAGAAATCGTTTCTGAAGGCACAATATTAATCATTCATGGTTATGGGATGTGGTGTAACCACTTTCATATGATACATCAGAGTGGAGCGTATATTGTTTTATTTACTGGAAACGTTTCGTTCCTCTAAGGGAACTTCTTCAGTCCTGTTATTAGGTAATTATTGTGTCAGTATATCCAACCATCAACATCATCATCATCCAGTTCAACACACATAGGTTATTGGTGTAATCTTATCTTTAGCCTGCCAAACAGGTAATATAAGATCACCATTGAAAATCCAGAAGGGAAGACTTTTTTAGGAGTTTTTGTTAGATATCTCATGAGAAAACAAATGGAAATTTGTTAGATGTTATTATGCCAAAAAATATATACTATAAATATTACTTTTATCGATGATAAAACAGAAAGAATATTAGAGAAGTAAATTTTTTATAAGATCATCAAGGGTGATCTTATATTACCTGTTTGGCAGGCTAAGGATAAGATTACACCAATAACCTATGTGTGTTGAACTGGATGATGATGATGTTGATGGTTGGATATACTTACACAATAATTACCTAATAACAGGACTGAAGAAGTTCCCTTAGAGGAACGAAACGTTTCCAGTAAATAAAACAATATACGCTCCACTCTGATGTATAATATTAATCATTTATTGAATTCGTATCTTCAATTTACTTCTTACACGGTATAAGATTTATCAATCTATCGTACCTATTAAATTATGAATGTTACATTTAATTTTGAAGAAATTTTCAATAAAATGTTTGTGAAACTATCCGATCATATTACTTTTCTATCTTCACCTAAATGAGAAGTAGATTCTGAAAAACCGACGTGAAAAATTTAATAGCAGATTTCAAAATTCCCGGCATTAGACAAAGAATCTGATAACAAATCAAGAGCATGTTCCTGGATAGCAGCACCCTCAATTTGGGCCGGCCCCCGGTTGCCCTATCAACCGCTTGCCGAAAATGTTAGCTTTAGACTTCTTCTCCTTGTGCTCCTACTTTATTCTGTGCTTGCGAGCTAGCAAAAAAGACACGTCCACATGGTGGTTATCGGTAGCAGCTTTGTGCACAGGGATTAGCACACAAGTTCAGCGCATTTCTTACCGCCAGATGCCTTCGCCTACACAGTTATATTTAATAACTGTAGAGTCGAGCAAAATGAGTGATCTGCCCATACAGAAATAATAAACATTTGTGCAGTAACTTACAGTGGGTTACGAATTTTGAAACTTCTCGTCTTATGAGCAGGGGACTTATAGCTTCTGATGTTGTGCACCGCGTCACATGATCCTTTTATATTTAAACAATTTCTTTTATTGGACTTGACAATATTTTCTATTTTGCTCTTTACCACCATCCAAACTAATTTTCAAATCCACTTTTTACGAAGTGCAATGTGGTAGAAGTAGATAAAGGGGGAAACACTATAATTGTATGGGACGCTATCCCAATTGGCTTAGTCATCGGAAGCATTTTCCCACCTGTTTTTTACCGCGAGAGGATTTTCTAACCCACTATTAACATTAGGTTTAACCTATTAACGCTGGCATTTTGAACTGTCATTAATGCTGTCATTAGCTGTTAACTATTTAACTCATATTGCATTGATAAAAAAGGAACATTATAATTGACATAAAATGTTATGTTAAGTTAGAAGGACTATTTGTTCCACATTTTTGTTTCTCCGAACTCTTCACCTCTCAAGATCATGAGTTTGAGCCGCTCTATGGACGCCTCAAGAAGGTTAGTTTCGTACTGATTAAGCTTGCCGATACCAAGGTTTTTCTCGATTCCTTCCTTCCCAAGCTCCAGTTCATTGGCAAAATATTTCAAACTGGACACCTGCGATTGAACATAAGCGCAATCCACGACACCAGGTTCACCGGTCAACCCCCGACACAAAGATGTGATGAATCGGGCAACACCGTACGCACAACCAACTGTGGAAGAATACGCACCTCCTTTCGACAACAGTATAACATCACCGGCATCCTGAACTCTTTCGGTGAGCATCGCCGCTTCGGCTTTCGTAAGCGAAACATCTGGAATCGAACGGGAAAACACTGGAACGCATGTAGTTCCAGAGTGCCCTCCAATTACAGGTACGACAAGTTTTCTTGGGTCAAGATGTTTTGCCTTGGAGAGGAAAGTAATAGTTCGTATGATATCAACGCTTGTCATTCCAAACACTTTTCTGGCGTCAAACCTTCCTAATTTTTGTAGAGCTTTGCAAGCAACTGGTACCATGCTGTTGACGGGGTTCGTGATTATAGTGATCAACGCTTGTGGACTGTAAATGGACGCAGCCTCCACCAAGTCCCTCACTATTAGGGCGTTTATTGAAAATAAGTCGTCTCGTGACATCCCTAGTTTCCGATGCTGCCCGGCGCAGACCACAACAATATCGCTGTCCCTCAAGCTATCTGCCAGCTCACTGGATCCAGAATACGATTGAACACGGACAGGTGTATTAATGTGGCTCAGATCTTCGGAAAATCCCTTGATGACAGAAATATCATACAGTTTCAATGAATGAACAATAGGATTAATTTTCAAAAGTAGAGATAGAGCTTGTCCGACGCCACCTCCAGCCCCTAAAACTGTCACATTGGCCTTCTTAGACGTTTGCAATGTCTCCGATGTTATCATCTTCTGATTTTGATTTGAATTTTTCTCTGACATGTACCGAAACATTTGCAAGGCAGTGCAACGTGTTCGGCCTTTCAATATTTCATGTAGGTACCCCTTCAGACGGTGAGTCATTTCTTCATATCGGTCACCTGAAAGGAGAGACCAACTGCCTTTTCTTTCAACTATCTCGATGTGTCAACTTTACATTTTCTCGAATGGTTTTCTTGTACCTACAACATTTTTCTGTGACTGTTCTATATTTGTTGTCGATAGTAAATACACTAACTTGACTTGATTTTCAGGAGCTTGCCAAGTATTGGAGCCTGGTCACTGTTAAACGGAGGTCAATATTCGGTTTGATTTGGATTGGTGGTCGCTAAGCTCACATCTCAAAAATAAAAATAATAAAATCCTAAATCAATCCTTCTAGTAATCTATAGAGTATGTGGATAAATGGGAATTTTGAAAATCAATGGCCTCCGTGTAATACCCAGTACGTATAAACCATATCTGACTAAACCAATCGTGGTGATGGGGGGGGGGGGGGCATGCAAGCTCCTGAATGTGAAATTTACAATGTTTTGGTGATGGTAACTCCGGAGGTGGTTTCCATCGCGAATTACGTTTATTATATTCAGTGACGTTGGTACCTTCCTAATTGATTAAATAATAAACCAAAAACCCAGCACACCATAACACAATGATTTATTATTTCTGTATTAGATAATTCTTCTACGTTATTCACTGATTTATATTTATTAGACTCAATCTGCAAAGTCGGCGCTACCTTACCCTGCAACGATATTCTAAATGCCCTAAAAAGAGCTCCTTTTAAATTTCAGCTCCGTAGATCGATTAGGAACGAAATTAACCCCAAGGGTACATCAGCGGATCATTATTCTAGACGAACCAAAGACAACTGAAATTCAAATATATATGTAAAACACTTACCTACACTTCACATGTCCGGAAATATATGAAAGAAGCAGTAAAAGTAACTCGATTTCGAGAGGAACTCTTGAAAACAGAACATTCACAATCGTAATCTTTTTTTGTGTCAGAGTTGCCTTAGGGAGAGTGGAACGGGGGTTAAACTCTTTTTTTTAACCTTACGAAGGTTAATTACTGAAAATAATAAAGCATCACAACGAATCATCACATTTTAAACATCTCTCCCTTGAAATTTGTTAATATTTGTTTCGTTAAGCTTAGAATACAGGAAAGGATCCACAATTATTCAGAAACCCCTTCTCGCAGAATACAGATATAAAACAAATTCTTAAACAAACCTCAAGTTAAATGATTTCCGACATGATTATTCCCAGAAACCTAGGTATTTGTCCACCTTTGAGCAATTTGGTATATCTGCATGTTTGGTTTATATTTTTGAGTGGACACAGCTGACATTTTATGATTACATATTCCAACTGCACTGTTATATAAGTCGTTTTCTGTATATGATTTTTCAAAGTTTGGTCGAAAAGTGACATCAATCGAACACAACCTTACTGTCGTGACTGTTGTCAAACCTTACCAAAACTTCTAAGAATAAAAACCCTGAAAACCAAACCACTCAACGTTAGAAATGTCAATAATATCCAAATTGATTGAAAATTATTCGAAATTGAAATGGATAACCGTACAATTTCGAAACCAACTGATAACCCCCATTGTTCAATTGCTAGTGTAAACTCGTTAACTATCGTTGTAATCAAACACCAGTTTCCAAACACCATATTTTAGTACATTTTCATTATAAAAAGCGTAGAATTCTTAATGTATTCGCTGTCCCTTTCCTCTGTAGGACTTCACAAGTAATAACTCGCACCTCAAAATAACTTTGCATTCTTCATCAGATCGCGAAACGTTTGATTTTCTTTATGACTAAAAATTTACATACTTCCACTTCCTGTATTAGAGCTTTCTGTTTAGCGTGTATTCGTAATTGAGATTGACCATAGTCGAGCAGCTGAGTGGGAGCACACTTTTAACGAGTTAAAGTAGATTTTGATTTCGAATCAACTCCTTCGCTTACGATTTTGAAATCGGGAGTAGAGTATGGCAACTTTTGCCTTTCAGATACGAAATTTCGGGAATGTGTGGAGGATTCCCTTTATTCATTTTCTATTTTTACAAATGGTTGTTTGGTTGTATGGTAGAATTGAAGAAAGACAACGTATTTTGTTGAGCTGTTCCTAGGACGAAGAATGCCTGCTCTACTACAAGGGTTAAGAGACGGCATGAAGTCGATCAAAGGGTTTCAAACAGTTTGTATCGGACAGGCAGAGCAGCTTTTAAGCAGAGTTACAGCTTTGATGTGAAGCGTGTGAAGGTTTCCATAACCAGGAACGGATGCCTCATTATTATTGAGCTGCCTGAGCTCCATAACTCATATTAACATATGAATAGGTTCCTCATTAAGAGTACAATGCGTCGACTACCTGCCAGGACCTTTGAACCATTGCATTAATATCGTTCCGAGTGGGGTAGGAGTGAAAACTCTGTCGGTCTCTTCTCAAATGCTTCCTCTATAGCTAAGGCATCAAGGTGCAGCCTTAGGTTCAACAGTGACTGTTGTTTGGATTTGTTGCATGAAAGATGTTTCATCTAGACTTGTCGGTCCAATCATCTCAACCATCACACCCTGTCCACCAGGTAGCTGGCGAGTCGGTAGACGAACACCATAAATCTTGATCGTGTTGGATGGGCTCTGGTGGAGTGATGGACTGTGGAAGGTACACAAAAAATTAGAGGGGAAAAAATCCTCATTGGCCAAACAAAAACTCCAAATAAACATTTGGTGATAGAAAGTTCAGCTTATCACAGCTAGTTTCCATTAGGCCTCAAACAACTGAGAGCCTAGCATTCTACAAAAATCTTTATTTTGCACAATCCCTTTGGTCTGTTGAGAACGTTTATTCTTATAAGATCCACTAATTCTGATGTTCTACTGTTTAATTGTCGGTGAAATGATACGGGGCGGCACCCTATGTGCGCTAACCAAATGTACCTATTTCAATTAAATTTTAGTAAAAAAGCAATAAGTGAATGTAGTGTTTGTCGAAATCGTAAAAATCACCAAAACTATATATTGATAAGAGGCGGCATACAGCGTTCACCAGCTTTAAGTAGGCATCCCGAAGGACCACAGCCCAATTGGCTTAACAAAACATGTGTATATGATAAGAAAATTGAAAGAAAGGAGGCTGAATAAAGATAAATGTAAGAATAATGAACGTAGAAAAAATACGTGTTCTAGGTCCTATCTACCTAGTACCTTATGGCCATAGGAGTAAATTCTGTACAATGGGTAAAATTAGTTCTACCGTGATTCCGATGGGATGAGGACCTTCTGGCTTGTAAGGTGATATATCAAGGACTCAGGCAGCTTCCAGGAAGAAATACCTCTCAGTTGTGTTGAGAGCAGCCTGAGAACAGATCTCTCACTTCTGCTCACATCTCAAATGCAGATGTAGCTGTGAAAGAGATTCCTGCTAAGGTGGAGCTCAATCCCGGAATATAGTGTCCTCCAAACTCCAGACACCACGAGACACAGGCGGGAGGGGGGTAGCCTGGTACTAAATCCACCAAATTTGCCAAACAAGTCTCACAAACTGCACTAATTCCGCCTAACAGATGCAGAAAGGCAAACAAAATGCAAATCTGATAAAGAAAAAGCAGTTGAAGAGCAGAACTTTAACAGATTGAGTAAATTGTTGTAAGAAGGTACTTCACTTGGCGTAAGTTGGGACATGCTGATTCGCTGCCTTCCCCTCCGCGGATCGTGAATAGCACCGGGAATAACGCCAAGACTTCTGCCGAATTGCTGGACTGGCACACGTGGATATTAAGGTAACTGAGAAGAAGATGGAGTCAAGCCATAGACGAGTTGATTGTGGCGTCGAAGGATCATCACGTCACCAGGTGAGAGAATGGCGCCAAGCAGTCTAATTTGGATGCTCAGAAAATTATCGGGTTTTACAAAGGTTGAATCCTCAAGTTGAGATGGCTGATTTGCCCTACAACGTACAATAGGTTGGAAATACATGTTAAAAAACATTACTTTGAACATTACTTGCAAAATTGATCCCTACGGGTTGGGATAAATGATTATCAACATTAACAGCTGATTACGCAAGTGCAAATGACGGTATGACAAGTACATTTAGCGGGGAGTTGGCATTACTCTTTTCACGAATTGATTGTAGAAATGGCTGACGTCGGCAAAGGTAAACGGCGGAAACCTGTTGCCGTGTTTAATATAGTGAAATTCAGTGTGGAAATTGTGCTGTGTAAAGAATAGAAGTGTCGAGTAATTCGTGAAATAGGAACATAAAGAAAACTACATGGGACGAGTCGTAAATGATGACGCAGGTAACTCATTTCTGTTCAGTCGGGTTTCATCTCTTTGCCTTCAACATTGATGAGCCCAGCTTTTTTCTCTCTGATATCGTAAAACATGGAAATATGCTGGTTATGCACACTAGGGTACACGAGGGAGACTGACCGACACTTGAGTCCTCAAGAATATTCATATTCTTTAGGTCTTTCTTTATTTTCATGACAAGAGCTTAGAATAAATGTATGTTACCTACCTGATGTTAATAGTTATAACCGAATAAACTTGACCTTTCAACTAAAATACCGTGGCTCCTAGAATAATTATTACATGGAAGAAATTAGTCTGAGCTGAATGATTTCGTTCTCACGGCCGGTCATAAGATTTCTCCTCTTCCGAAACCGAAATTCAAGCGGTATCAGGATGGCTATGGGAGGCATCCAGGTTAATGGCCCAAGGTGCGCTACGAAAATGACCTTCTCCCTTTCAGTGGATCAATGGAACGTTCGAGATACCGAGATCAGCCGAGAACCCGATTTTGGATTATTTTTTTTGGACGGTCTGAGGCGAAGTCGCTAATCTACAATCCGCTTTCGTTTTTGATTAGTCTCGTTACGCTCGCGAATCCATCATCTAAATTGATTCGGGTTCGGCAAGAAACTGAACATTGACGTGAAATTTGTTAATTTGTACTCGATTATCAATTAATTCAACTCTTCAAACTGCATATTTGTTAAAAAAGATACACCAGATAACCTAGCTTTGCTTCGCTTCGATGAGCAACGACTTTAAGGCTACATTAAAATCGCTACCAAGTCAAACACATGAGCTTATTATTTTCTGAATAATTTGTGATTGCTTACTGTCATTGGGAGGTTTTTTTGGGGCCACTTTTACGTTCAGAAATAACGGTTATTTGCTATCGCTGAATTTCTACAGATCTGAAACCCATCCCAGTCGATCCTCCGCGGAAAATTACTAGAGAAATGACACCTCATTCATCTATGGCAGGCATTCATGCCTGTGAGGTATCGAGCGGGCTAGACGGTAGGACCAACTAGACCCCTAATGGAGTCGTGAGCGAAAGGACGGATTATTTTGTATCAGGTCTATTTTATGGACCTAATGAGGTATGGACATTGCAGATTTGGAAAAGAAGCAATTGGAAACATAAAATGACCAATCTTGAGGGGGTTTTAAAACGTTTTTGATTGACGGTTGCAAAGGGTTAACATTGGAAATTATAAACCAAAATTAGCTATGTCATGTAGAATAAAAAACTGTTACATATGAAACAGATTGTATCAGATCTCAATTATCACTTTGTTTATTGAGAAATGACCCATCTATCGAATTTCGAATACACAAAAATATGTTAAAAATATGAAAAATTAAAAAAAAAAAAACCAAATACCGTACGATTTAAATTTGTAGCAACTGTCTCATGTTATTCATGAGTATGGAATATACTTGTTTTACGCCAAATCTTGTAGTGAAATCCACGTTTAGGTCGATACCGATTTGGAAAACACCCAGGAAAAAGAATGACAAGACTCACAAGCTTTCCCATTGCTCCAGCGGCACAAACGGAACGGTTATTCTGCAATAGAATCTAACTTTGTGGTTCTAGCAGGGGCGTATATAAGGTGGGGCCGAAGGGGCACGGGACCCCTCCGAAATTTGGAAAATATAAATTGATATTGTATTTTTCGGTCCAAAATAATGTTAATAAAAAGGAACCTTTGTATCAATCATGTATTTTTTTACACCTTTCCAAGTTATTAACTGAATATTATTTAGGCCTAAACTAGGTATGCTTTTCCCTGAGAAAAGAACCACTTTTCTATCAGTTTTCTTTTAGTGCTACAATAGTTGAACTTGTGATTTTCGACACCTGATTTGAAAAACTTTCCGGACCCCCCTAAGAGTGGAAGGGGGGGGGGGGGGGTCAGGAATAACCCTCAGTTTTCTCGGCCCCCTCCGAAAATATTACATATATACGCCACTGTGTTCTAGTGAGTTTTTGAACAATTATGTTTTAAACACTATTCATTGGTGTCATCATATTTTCATTGAACCATGTGCCGTAGATGGCAATTGGATACCTCCAAAAACCCGATACATTTTTAATTCACAGTTTTTAAGTGAGATTGAACCCATATAGTGTACATAGAAAATGTTGACACTACCACTCATTTGAAGAGTGGATGTACGTATACCGGGAGGGTGGGAGAAATAGGGATTTTCACTTAACTGAATGCCTATTTGTGTAATTCGCAAACTTTCCTAATGAATCGACATTGAATGTAAGGTTTCGATGTTGATCATTGCAGTAAGACTGCTTTGCAGGATTGTGATTTATAAATGTTCTTTGTTGTGAGCTTAATCGTTCTGTTAAAGGTTGTACAGACCAAAATCAACTCGATCGTGACGACTTTCACTACTACCTAACCGAAAATTCATAAGTACGATTCAGAGTTCTCACAATGAATATTCTTCTGAGATAACTGATATCGAAATGTGCCCCGTAATTAGTTACTTTGGGAACACCCGAAAAGGTCTATCAGGCAGAGTTGTTTAATATTTATTTGAGCCGCAGCTCCCAGATGACCATTTATCAAAACAAGGATGCAGACAACCAAAAGCAATTAAAAATCTTTTGAAGCTCTATAAACCATCTTTCAGGGCTATCCCGAAGTGATATCCCCTCTCTCAATGTGGCCCATGGAGCCTGTCTCCTAATTGGTGGTCACATAATTCACTTTTTGAGTATAAGGGAAGGTAGGAATAATCATTTTCCATGTTGCCTTGAAGCCTACTTATATCCTATTAAATCTAAGTTCATTTTGCATTACTGTTTATTGTACGGCCGAATCGCTGCAAATTATTACTCAAGGGTACTCTTCTTCCCTTCGAATATATATCCTTTTATGTTAGAAAAATGCTGTGAACAACAAGTTTTATGGAAATCTTGGTTATTATTGTATTTAATCACTTGCTTCAGCTCTTCTGCGTTAACACAATTATTAAACACCAATCACTACAATCACTACCTTAGTATAGTTAAAAACCTTGTGGAAACCAACCGGAAAAAATGTGCAACAAAACTAAATACCCAGGCCCGCAATCGGTAATCAGATTAGAGAAATGGAGGCAAGAATGGTAGGTAGCTTGATTCATGTTTTATTGAGTTCTCGCAGAAGAGTTGGTTAGTCAATAAAAGAAGATAGTTTAACTAAAATAATAAGTTCCAATTGGTTATAAAGAAATAAAAAGGTAAGAAGATTGGTAAAAGTCTTTTGGGAAAGTATAGTTTCTACATCTCTTAGAAGCATCTAAATCGTTTGGTAGCAGTTAAGTACAGCAGTTTAGTAGGTGGGAAGTACAAATAATAAAAACTATAATCTTCAAATATATCAGTTGAGCCACAAAAATCTTCATTTCGGTTTATAATTTTCAATAATGAAATTATGTAATCGACCAAGATTTTGTTAATGCTCGTTGACTCACAAAACCAACTTCATCTTTTTTAAGGTGGTTCACAGAACAATTTAACTTCAGAGGGTTTAGTTGATGATAGGTCCTACAAAATATTTAACGTGTACGTGCACGTTGCAGGAAGAGATGAGGTGGTCATTACCGAGATATTTGTGGAGATGTCAAAACGATTCAATATGCCATCAAGGACTTTTCAGCAAAATTATGGATTGCAACATCTTACATGGCCCTTGGTAAATAATAAATAGTAGTTTGCTAGTTTGCTAGATACGAATCTTCTGGTCTCAGGCTACGAGATAAATTTCATGGGCAGCGATCAAATGACAACTATGCCAACTTCTCTAAGTCATCCCGGTAGAGATGATCAAGGAAAGGCAAGGTAGATAAGGAAGGGGTAGTAGCCAGGTGTATTATTTCATTTCTTCCATTTTCATTGATGAGAAATAGATGCTCATCTATATTGTCTGGTCTTACACCTATTAAACAGTTAGAAATCTTTGATGATTCAAAAACTGAGACATTTAAGGAAACCTTCGACAAGGTTTCAAATGTCATCACACATAGCAACTGTCAAAATATGACAAAGAACAATGTAAAAATTCAACTTACACATACGTGTAACGATACAGTAAATATCAGTATCGTGTATCAGTAAGCAATAAAATAGAAAGCTGCAAATTCTAACAAATGGGTTCATTATTTTTGAGTAGGTAAAGAGGATAGCTCGTGTCATTGAGAGGTAACTTCTAAGTTCAGAAATTTCGATTCTTTGCTTTTGATGAATCGTCCAAAAAGATGTCCCAGATTTCCTTCTGCACTCCTCCGAGATTGTTTTAATCAGTCTCTGGAAACAGCCAGTGGTTTTTTTACTTCCCAAATGCTATTTTCTTTGATTCCGATTTCCCTGATGTGGTGCAGAAAAAAGCAGTTTTAGAATTCTGGATTTCTCAATTTTGATCTGGTTAAATCAGTGGTAGAAAAATATTTGCAACTTCCTTGTTTGGATAGCATATCTTCGATGTTTGGTAGATCATATTTTTCATGAATTATTTTTGATTTAGGATAACAAGTCTGAATTTTATCTTCCACGATGCGTCATCTATTTTCGGGAAATAATGCTGCAATTCATGTGTCTTAGGCTACGGTTACTATGGATGCGAGTTCTGACGAAATTTCGTTGTGACGACTTCGTCAGAAGAAGGTGGTTTCACTATGCGATTGTTCTGACCTCCAGATACGGGATGAAAAAGCCATCACCGATTCTACGTTTTCACTCGAATCCATTCCATACAATTACGATTTATTTAAACATCCTCTCTCTGTCACTGCATTGATAAAGCTGTATGATCTCATCAAAACAGACATGTAAACAACCTTATTTTCTGCAAGAGACAAAATTTGAGTTTGAAATGCTATTTCAAGATTTGTGGAAGAACGTGCTCAAATGTGAAAAGTTATCTCTATTGTGATAGTTGTTCGTCTTTCATGTCCCACAAACACATCGTCATTTTATCAAACACCTCAAAATTGGCAAACTTGAGGTTTACATCAAGATTGACCCACATTGAAGCCGGCATACTGCAAAGTGTGGGACGTCTTATAGAAGTAGGAGTCAATTTTGTCCGAAGGATTCTTGGTCCAGTGCTCTATCTAATCAAACGACTTTGAACGCTGTCATAGCAACGTTTGATGATACTGTTCTGACGACGGGCAGGACAGTCGAGGAATCGTCTAGCAAACTCTAAGATTCGGTGAACCGAGTTTATCAATGGGCCTCCAAATGGCGAATTAAACTTAATGAAACAAAAAGTACGCATATAAACTTCACTTATCGCAAAATTCAAAACATCCCAATCACCATAAATTCACAAGAAATTCCGTATTCAAATACTGCTAAATATCTGGGGATGACGCTGGATGCCAAGCTACGCTGGAAAGAACACGTCAAAAAGAAAAAAGAAGAGGTCAACGCTAAACTCAGGAAGCTGAACTGGTTGCTGGGTAGAAAATCTCAACTATCCACCCATAACAAATTGCTGTTGTATCAACAAATGATTAAACCCGTCTGGGCTTATGGCTGCCAACTATGGGGCTGCATCCAGTAATGTCAACACTATCCAGTGTGACTCCAAAATAAAATCTTAAGGAGTATTGTCAACGCACCCTGGTATATCAGGACAACTGATCTCCACCGCGACCTCAAAGTGGAAATGGTGAGAGACGCGATAAAAAGAATTGCAGAGGATCACGAAATTCGGCTGCACAGACACCAAAATCTCGAAATCCTGTGTACCCTGGACAACAGAGAAGAGGTACGGCGACTCAAGAGGACCAAGCCGCTGGACCTAGTTGTGACCAGACGCTAATTAGTGTTTGTGACTTGTAGTGGTCTTAGATAATGAGCTACTGAACCACAAAAAGTGATATTACTTCATTATAAATTAAGTAGCTAGATGGTTTGTATATTAAATCAGTTGTAACAATAAATAAATTAAAAAAAAAAAAAATTTTGGGTTCGTGGACACCATGGTGTCGCTGGGAATGAGAAGGCGGATCGTGAGGCTGTGGGGGCTGGGTCTCTCCAGTACCCGCTTCCCAGTTCGGAGTATCCGCCCACAGATCTGAAGCAAATGTTATCCCTTAAGCTCTCGTCAAAGCAGATAGAAGAAATCAAGAAATACAATGGCGGTGAAAAATACGAAGAGCTATTCCCTCCCACTGATTTAAGGCCATGGTTCGATTGAGGAGCGGACATGGTTGCACCAACCAATACTTACACCGGATGAGACTTGCTGAATCATCCCGATGCAGAAGTTGTGAGGTCAATCCAGAATCCACGCAGCATATTATTCTGGAGTGTCCTGCCCATACATCGTCTAGAGACTCCTTGCTGAATGAAATCGTGAACATACGGGAAATCGAGCGCCCGTTCAACTTGGATACCCTTGTGGCATTATTAAACACAGACATTTACCTTAGGTACCTTACGTGATTTTTTAAAAGCGATTGATTTGGACCTGTGAAACTATATTATTATTATTACTAATTTATCAATTTAATACTTGTAACGGCTGCAAATACGTTGAAGCCAATAAATTTAATTTAAAAAAAAAGATCAAATTTTCATGAATGATTTTTGATTTAGGATAACAAGTCTGAATTTTATTTTCACCGATGCGTCATCTATTTTCGGGAAATTATGCTGCTATTCATGTGTCTTAGCATCAACGGAGTAGATATTGCATTTTCTGAACTTGTTGAACCTTAAACTGTAGGGACTGGCGGCATCAGACTGTTTCCACTAAAAGAACCCACAGATCTCACCCTCACGATGAACAATCCACGCGGCTTTTCCTTTTTTGAATGTCTTCATGTTGAAGGGATATCGCGGGATACAGCCCACAGAAGAGAGGAGGGGTAGGAGCCACGGTCAGACCACCCGAGCGGCTTTGCCCTCTGGCCTTATGCTAATTCTGAAAGCAACGTCTGTATCCATGACATCGAGAGCCCGTAGCTCCATCCAACACTCGGACATGACGATGCTTCCAAATCAGAGGTCCCTATTACATTTTATTACGGGTCTGAACTTGAAGAGACGGTACTCAACAATTACCCAGGGAAACATTATTTGACAGTTGCAGTCAGTGAACAGTCAAGTAAACTTCAGAAATATTTAGTATTTGACATTTGCTCAAAGGGTTAGTGTAGTGATGAATTAAATACGTCCACGAAACTAAATTAGGAAACACCACATTTGCTTCCAAGTCTACCTAAAGGATCCGAGGCTTTGTTTTCGGGATGAAATTTCTTTCACTAAAATGAAAATTTCTAGTCGCATGCATGCTGGTCATTTAATATGGGTGATTCTCATTTAACGGGACAATCGAGGTTTTGATTCTGACTCAAAAATGTTGTTCTCCTAAATTTATAATTTTTTTATTATACAATCTAGATGTTACTCTAACGGTATAGTGATGTACAAGCACGCATGATTTTCGTTTGTTTCCTCAAAATTCAGGTTTTAAAATTTTATAGGTTACGAGAATGGTATGTATCCATGACAATGAGCTTTGTCAACCAAATAACGATAGAATTACGTAAACGATGTGTAGGTAAGGTTGAATGAGACAGAATCTGATTTCAGTTTTTCCTGACTTTGTGCTAGAACAAGTATCACATTTTAATATTAGTATTTATTTAGTATCAAATACCAAACTTGAAAAAAAAATTGTTTCAAACAGCCATGACGGCTTTTGTGTAGCCACAACAATGAAGTTTAAAATCGCCACGACAATGAGAAATCAACATTAACCTTATGCAATTAGGAGTCTAATGAACACTTATAGAAATTGAAACTTGCATTAAATAGAGTTTTTACATCTCTATCCCGAAATGAATGCTAAACGAATCAATAAGATTGATTAAGAGTGATTTTCAAACCCATAACAATGAGAAGTATGAAATGTACACACCTGTTTTTCAAACGGCTAACTTCATTTTTGAGCCCCAACTGTATAGAAATGGAGGAAGCATGGGGTTTCCTCAAAGGGCAGGGTTACCACGCTGAAAAAACTTTGATTTGCCAAAAAACGCCCTCATTTGAGAGAGCTACGATGATTTCCTCCAAACCCGTGACAATGAGACAGAAGGTTTGGGACAAAATTTGAGCACTTGATTCGTACAGACTATCTAAAAGTTATTCCCACTTGTAAACGCACTAACATCCAGTAACTAATTCTAAAAAAATACTAGTTAAAATATTCTCGGAAAAAATTACTTTGAGCGGATAAAATTTCGGATTAAGTTCAAATTCTGACTCACAAACAGACCATGAAAATGAGATTAGAGGTACATTTCGATCAATTACCGGCACGTACAATGAAGAGTAGCAGAACTTTATGACAGCCATGAGTAGACCTAGTTACCACATAAAATCCACAAAAATAATTTTTGGAAAAAGTTGAACAGAAAATTATTTATCAATGAAGGACAGCGATTGTCCCGTAAAACAGGAATCACCCATATGCAGTAGTCAAAGATGTTTCGTGTATTGAAAGTTTGATCTCAAGCATGTCTCAAAACATATACGTTGCAGAGCACGTCTAATAGAACCATCAAACAAACGATTGCATACTCGTAATCATTCGTATCTCAATGACATACATATGTAAGATGTTGGTATGCATATGTATTCATATGTATTCTTTACACACGGAACGGTCTGTACTGTAACAGCGTTTGTCCATAACCTATAATTAATTTCATTAGTTCGACTAACATTCACAGAAGACGAGGCGGGTGCCTTTTGTTCCAAATGAATTATGTATTTGTTTGTCCCCGAGGAACCCGAGGAGCTAATGAACGGAGCTGCTTAAATGGGTTGAAAATCACCATCCCACACGACGGAGACGACATTGGAAACCCACCAAGCGGCTTCTTCTTACAAATACACCATCACAAAACTGGATACGGACTGTCGATTGAATATTCAAGACAAGAGAGACGGAGGGAACGAAAACTGAAAAAGAAAAGACCGTGTTTCCTAAATGAAATAATCTCTGAGTCAAGAAGCCAGACGCATAAATCACCGAAGCACATCGTGCTGTGTTGATAAATGCTTGACGCCCATAACAAGGACTTCCCTTCAATGTTCTTGTAGGTTTGCATTCCAATAGGTTTCAATTGATTGTTGAATGAACAACATTTTTGAATTTTCGAAGATCGTCATATTTATATTATTTGAGTAATAACTTATTAACTTATTCAATGATTCATGATTTGAATTTCTACTAAGCTTTGGAGTGTGCGTGTTTCACAGGTGATAGAGCGATTATTGAATTTCAGGAGGCACACAAATATGATCAACTGATCAATCCAAATAGGTATTTTGGTTGAGAACCGATTTAAGTGCTCTATGCATATCTCCTGAAATTACAGAATCGCTCTCTCACTTGTGAAACACGCCCACTCCAAAGCTTAGTTTTTTTTTATTGGCTTCGAAAAAAAAACATTTATACAGCCGAATCATAAAATAATAAGTGCACGACTACATTAAACACTCAATGGTCGATTGTTAAAAACTTGTAAACATAAACGAAAAAGTACAGCTCAAACTTGAAATCGGATTTCACACAAAAATTTATATAATGCAAAATAAATGTCTATTTTATTTTCTGCTAGGAGGGAGTCCAAATTAAACGGTCGAACAGTTTGGTCCATGATGGAGTTGAGCAGTTGCTCCCGGGTCGTAACATATTGAGGACACTCCAGTATCACGTGATGTGGGGTCTCTGGTTCGAGACAGCATGAGCGACATAGAGGTGAATGACTGCGATCAATTTTATGCAGGTACTGGTTGGTGTTGCAGTGGCCTGTTCTTGATCTGACGATGGTTTTATAGAAGGATTTTGGATTGTCGCCAGGGACTTCTTCGAACCAACTGCGTTTTTTGGGGCCGGGGAATAGTTTGATGTATCGGGTTCCTGATGGGTAGGCCTGAAACTCTTCCACCCATTTATTCTCGAATAATTGATTTATTGATCTCTTGAGATCCGTAGCTGGATATATTTGAGATGGAAGAGGTTCAGGGAGTGCTGCCGCCCGCCTTGCTTCTACGTTTGCAATTTCATTTCTTCTCACCCCTGAGTGACCTTTGATCCAGCAGATTCCTACTATTCTGCCACTCTTTCTGGCTAGAGTCATCTGTAGTGCGATCTCTGTCTCGATTTTTGTGCAGGACGACGTAACCTTCAGGCTCGGTAGCTTTAATGTAGCACTTTGGGAGTCAGTAAGGATCAAAACTTTGGCCCAGCGGTTGTCGCTGTTATTAGCATATAGTAAGGCCTGCCAGATTGCATAGCACTCCGCGGTGTAAATGGAAGAGCGGCTCCATAAACTGAACCCTCGGATCACTCCGTTGGTAGCGTCGTAAAAGGCACACCCAGTTTGGTGATTGATCACCGATCCGTCAGTGTATATGATGAGCTCAAGCTTAGTAGAAATTCAAATCATGAATCATTGAATGATAAACCCCAGTGAAAGAATTTGCAGCGTTTTTCGTCTTCATTCTCGTACGTTTCATCTGTTTTGACATGCAGGAATTTCGAGTGTTTTTTGACTCTTCTCGTAGTTCTGAATGTACATCGCTGATATTATTTTCAATGTTTGCTTTAGTGCAGTGAGCAAGATGATCGGTTGAATCCTCATCTTGCAAAGCAGCCACCATTTCCCTTTCCTGGTTGCTCTCTGGGAGCAGGTTTTATCGACATCATTATTACGTACAAAGAAGTTTCTATTAAACCTACATTATCACTGCATCATCCCACTTTGAAATACCAGAATCATCTTTAATTTTTTCCCCATTCAACACAATAACTTTCACGTCATTTATTGAGTTTAGTATGTTCTGCGACAGCTGTAACCTCAGAGCATAGGAAATGTCAGAAATTATCATCAGAGTACAGTTCTGCAGCAGGTTCAAATCTCGCACACACAATTCTCTTGCTGCAGAATTAGGATACTATCGACAGTACCGTTATCAACGGGTCGCAATTCGAGACGTACTCTCTGCAGTAAGTGGGTCCATGTTTTTCGTTCAAGCTACCAGCCAATTATCATAACAGCCGTTTTCGTCTCTAGGCTCAAACAAACATTCAACAACGTTTTAATACGTTACTCGAACGGTGAGTAAAACATGTAATGAACAGGCTTCTGCGTTTTTATTTGTGTTTTCAATGCTCGAAATATTTACTGCTGAACAAATTTCCCCACAAACCAACAACATGTCTGGGTATCCCACATCGGAGAAAGTTGCCTCTGGCTGTTTGGGAAGGCCAGGGTGTTAATTCCAATACGATGTAAAAGCTTCCAGACTTCCTCGATGCACATTTTTGCCATTTTCCTTGCAAATAACTCACGTTTTTCGATATATAAACTCATATTTCTTCTTAGAAAAAAATTTCAAAGTTGAAATCAAGTAGACCATTGGGAGATGGAGATCTTGGCTCTTATTTCCAATTTTCCTTTCTTGCTTCTTCGAAAATATCGGTTGTCTTAGATCAATTTCCAGTAGAGGAATTTCGGGTTGCTTTAGTGGACTCTCAGCATGCATCGATCTGGAATGGGCCTGTAATCTCAGGGGGTCCTATTCATTCTCCCATAATATTTAAAGGTTGAAGTAATAAAACCTCTAAATCTCAAAACCTTCCCAATAATTAAAACCGCGGTCCCTACTTGAAAAAACGCTGCAAATTCTTTCACTGGGGTTTCATTATTGAATTGGTTGCGTTCACGATTTGACTTTCTACTAAACTTTGGAGTGTGCGTGTTTCACAGGTGATAGAGCGATTATTGAATTTCAGGAGATATGCATAGAGCACTTAAATCGGTTCTCAACCAAAATACCTATTTGGATTGATCAGTTGATCATATTTGTGTGCTTCCTGAAATTCAATAATCGCTCTATCATATATGAACGCAAGCCAATTAAATAATAAACCCCAGTGAGAGAATTTGCAGCGTTTTTCATTCATATCAAAATGCTTCAACCCGTGTATCGGCTACAAAGCCTTTTAGGAGTTTACTCCAGTATCCACATTACTACATCACTACATCACTAGGTTACTGCGATGGAAAACATAAACAATAATAAATCAAAAAACGCAAATGTTGGCACTATAAATCGGACCATACATCGGGAATGGTTTGAGCTACGAACCTGGAGAAGGACTCATTCGATTCCTCATGGAAAGTTATTCAAAAAGAGCCCAAATTTAGGCTGCTTCGACTTTTTTGAGGTTTTTAGGGATTTTACAGAACTTTGACAACCCTTAAAGGGCACTTTAAATTAGATGAGAGAGCTGGCTAAAGAATTGGGGCGTTTTCGGACCAATATTGATTTTTCCTGAAAATTTCAGATATTTTGCTCCAGCCGTTTGGGAGAAATCTTGCGTACGGCGGACGGACGGAAAATGTTTTATTGCAGATTCGGATTCTACACCCTTTGAAACGTAAACCTTGAAATTTTCAGGGGGGGTTAGAGTTTTTTTTTTTTTTTTTTTTTTTTTCAAGAGCTATTACAATGGTTTATTATTGAATAATAAACCAAATGCTGCAAATTATTGGACAGAGGTTTATTATTTCTGTATTAGAATAGATCTTCTACGTAAATCACTGATCTATGTACAGATCTATGTATGAATCAGTGTGTACATCTAGTCAGTGGTACATTATCCGAACTTTGCGCCTCGAGCCGCCATATTTTGTCTTGTACACTCTACATGCCAATAAGTTGGATCGTTTAGGAACGAAATTACTCACAAGGGCCTTCAGATGATCTCTGATCTCTACACCTTGTGATTGACATCTAGATGTCCAAAACATGATGACTTGTTAAATATATGTACTGTACTCGTCCCTCTGTGCAAAACAGAAGCTGATATCAAAACTTATGACTATCGAAGCCCTGGACTCCAGGCCATGCCTAATTCCATATCGTTTTATATGTTGCGTTCGAAAACCATCGATTTACCTCGAATCATCATGCTACTATTCAAATTTCGACGAAATTAAGACGAAGACTTGACAGATTCGATATCAAAAGGGACTCTTGAAACAGAAATTCCAAAGCAATGTTGTCGATTGATCCTAACGTGTCGCAGGCGATTTTCACTGTGTCCAAGCACGATCACATTCACATTCATGATACGTTTTTTTCTATCAAAGTTCCAGCTCTTAAAGAGATTTAACGACGAACATAAAGCGATCCTGGTGAGCCGAAACGATTCATTAAAGGCAAGTCTATCAAGTTTTTGTCGTAAATTGTTGTTTTTCAGTAAGCCCACGATGCTGATATTCAAAACGGTGTTTTTCTAAAGCACGAAGACTAGAACTTCAATGTTTTGAACTACCGCGTCTAGTTCAGTGACTCGACAAATATTTGTGTTTATTATGTGTTTTAAGTGGCGGAAAACGTATCGTACAAATTTTGACGGACTCCTTCCCCTAAAATTACACTTCATTAGACTTCAATCGAATTTAAGCCATTAGGATTTTAGGTTTTTATTTAATGTCATTAGGATCAACACAACAACTATTGTTTCATCTTCAGCAAAATAACTAACTCACCGAATTATTTAGCCAAGAAGTGTGCTGAACTTAATGTGTTCTGGGCAAGGGACTGGGAGCACATTTCTGCAAAGTATGATACCCGGGCTATGAAAGTGGAAAATCTGGGCGAATGGAAAACACTGATAGAGGAGAATGTGAACAAAGTGTCCAGTGTAATCCACGCAGAATGTGTCCAAAAAGCAATGAGTTCGCAGATGCATCCTCAATACATGACCCTCAGACTAGAGAGCGACGTGACACCCCTTTCGGCATTCAGGGACTTCCGACACTGTAGGTGGCTTTTCAAGATTAGCGGAGACCTTTTGGCACTGAAGTACCGCCCCTGCAACACCAACAGTAGCCAGCAATGCGATATATGCAGTGGCGGGAATATTGAGAATGCTTTTCACTTTGTCGCTAGGTGTAAATCGCTGAGCACACTAAGGAGGAGGCATTTTGGGAGGTTCGAATTGGATTGGGACGATTATGTGGGGCTGCTTAAATCTGGAGAACCAAGTTTAATCAGATATTGTAGGGTGACATGGGATTTGAGGTATAAAACCATGATTGAGTATGGGTTTACGTGACATGAATGTAGAATGATTGGTACCTCAGCAATATTTACTTATGCCAAGTTTAACCTTTAAGGGACAGGAATTATGTATCATTATTATTGTTGTTGTTATTTTTCTTCTTTGATTTGTTTTAAGATTTATCGGAATACTCGGCGTACTCATCGGACGGTCATTGCGACCACGATTATTGCATGTTTTTGTATTTGTTATCGAAATCAAATTATGTATATTTAAGAATAAAGCATGTTCATCTATCTATCTATCTATCTATCTATCAGTCATTAGGATCAACACAACGACTATTGTTTCATCTTCAGCAAAATAACTAACACACTGTTTGGAGATGGTTTCGGTACAGTAGTTACAAAGTTGGTCTGAGAAAGTTTGAATATTGGATCCCATACTGCGATGATTAGTGTCACATTAAACTCTCAACTTAACTCCTTTCACCAAAACACAGATTCCAAGCTAAAATTACTTTAGCCACCTGTTTTTTTCTGATACACTGCTTGTTCCTGGTAGTGACTCAGTGATACACCTGGAGATGCCGCACGGGACGTACAGGAGTCAACCCCAAAAGGACGTTCTGAACTCAGCGCTAATGACAGGTCCACCGCTAATTGAAATGTAACAGGCCCTCCGGGCCAGGTGACCACACACGCGCTGCCCGGGGGGCTCTCTAATTTTCGTCGAGAAAACGTAGCTTCGACGTCTCCAAGATGTAGAATGATCTTTCCAAAACTTGGCAGGCAGCCAGATATATAATAACATGAGAATCTACAGTTTTTCTCACCTCTTCTTGCCTGCAATCATTAATGCAACCTTGCTATTACAGAACTTACGTTGGGATGGATTTTAATGTTGTGTTCATCATTTTAAGTTTAGGATTAAAAAGATAGATACTGGCAGAATCAGAAGAAATAAAATATATAGTTTTTCTTACGAAGGATTGGTCTCCATGCTTATTTATGTGTGTATGAATCTGTATAAGTGGAAACAAAAACATAATTAAATAAATTGTTGAACAAAATAATAATAATAAATAGGTAATAATTTTGAAAACATTTGAATTAGCAATTATAAACAAGGAGATCAAATCGACCATTCAGAGGAAGGAATTCCCATCATAATATCTCTCTGACAGAGACCACCGAGTCTCATGCATTTCAATACGTTACGCCTAGTTGTAAACTTTGGTCTTAACAGATTAGGTTACTTATAGATTAGGTAGAACTTAGTTCAGATGGTATAAATTTAGTAGCTATGTAAACATCAATTTTTGTTTATTATTCAATAATAAACCATTGTAATCGCTCTTGGAAAAAAAATTTAACCCCCCCCCCGAAAATTTCATGGTTTACGTTTTAAAGGGTGTAGAATCCAAATCTGCAATAAAAATGTTTCCGTCCGTCCGCCGTACACACGATTTCTCCCAAACGGCTGGAGCACAAAATCTGAAATTTTCAGGAAAAATCAATATTGGTCCGACAACGCCCTAATTCTTTAGCCAGCTCTCCCACTTAATTTAAAGTGCCCTTTAAGGGTTGTCAAAGTTTTGTAAAATCCCTAAAAACCTCAAAAAATGTCAAGGCGGCCTAAATTTGAACTTTTTTAAAGAACTTTCCAGATTTATGGCCCGATTTATGGTGCCAACATTTGAGTTATTTTGGTTTATTATTGTTTTTGTTTTGATTGCAGTAACCTAGTGATGTAGTGAACGTGGATACTGGAGTGAACTCCTAAAAGGGTTTATAGCCGATACACGGGTTGAAGTATTCTGATAACCATAAAAAACGCTGCAAATTCTTTCACTGCGGTTTATTATTCAATTGGTTTGCATTCATGATTTGAATTTATACTAAGCTTTGGAGTGTGCGTGTTTTACAGGTGATAGAGCGATTATTGAATTTCATGAGGCAGACAAATATGATCAACTGATCAATCCAAATAGGTGTTTTGGTTGAGAACAGATTTACGTGCTCTATGCGTATCTCCTGAAATTCAATAACCGCTCTATCACCTGTGAAACACACACACTCCAAAGCTTAGTAGAAATTCAAATCATGAACGCAAGCCAATTGAATAATAAACCCTAGTGAAATAATTTGCAGGGTTTTTAAAAATGGGTCGTTCAGCGTCAAGTGCCATAGGTTTGGTTAACATTTTGTCTGATAAGCTCCACAGTTATGCTTAGGTATTTGTAAACTAGATCGCGTCATTTATTTGAACCAACCCAAGAGGACAAAATCTGTATCCATGCACATTGAAATATATTCAAACTTTCACCAATCACTATAGTATAATCGAAGATCACAATAGACCAAGAAGGCACTGATTATAACAATATTTTGATTATAATTCCCAATTCAATAATTATTTTTTTATGCTCTTTAATAATGAGTTAATAGGTACTTTTAAGAAATAATTCATTCACAATAAATAGGCTAAATGATGAAGTATTACAATACTTGGATTTTAAACGACCTGGCATCCCTCTCTACTTCTTCCCTCCAAAGTTAGCCAAGCCCAGGCCGCTCAAAAACACGCCCCTTTTAGCAGATCCTGTTGGCTTCAAGTAATTTTTTCAGAAGCCACTGTTTCTATTCAGAGCACCTGAATGAAGCATAGATGAAGCAATACTTACTCAGTTTTAGCTTTTGCCTGAAGCTTTGAATACTAACGCTGGAGTTTTATTTTTCAATTCGTGAGAGTTTGAGAAGTTTCTAATTAAAAAAACGTAAAAAAAGAAAATCTCTTTCTTCTTAAAATCTTTAAATCATTCTACCATAACAAGCTTTAAGCTACTTCAAGTAGACGAGTTATAAGTAATTATAATTTTGAATAGATTTTAATGGTAAGGCTATCATTAGTTAAAACCATAATACAGGGTGTCCCACGAATTGTTCCCCCCCCTCCTAAAATCGTCCAAACGGGAGTAAACAAAAAAAAATTTTTTTGAATCTTCATAAGTTTTTCCAAGGACCTCAAATATCATATTTGCGCAACTGCGCAATCTTGCGCAACTGACACTAACTTTCTTATTTTAAATGGGAACCCCAATTTTTTATTGCAGATTCGGATTCTACTCAAAATTTCATGGAAATTTGACCCCTCAATCAACTTTTTTTTTTTGATCGCGCGCAACCGGTTCAAAGAGCACGCAAAGTTGCGCAACCCCCCAATTTTCAAATAGTGGATGATGGTTCTAAAATGTGGCACATGAATTTCCATTGTTTTTCAACGCTGATTCATGTGGTGCTATCCGTTTCTTGATTCGGCTCAATTTTTGCGGAATAATGACCTAAATTTGGTTGTTTTAGAACGTTAATGTAGAACGTACTTAACTCACATGTTACCTACTGCTCATTTGATTGAGTAGGTGTCAGGTATCTACAGAATGGATGCTTCATAATAAACTAAAAGTCGTTAAAGCTTCATTAAACCTGACATGTTTATTCATTTCGAGTAGAAACACGTCTGTGGCTCCTCCCGTTCTCAGCGCACAAACTGATGGGTTTCATATCGTCAAAAAGCACCGAAATGGTTGTCCAGAAGAAGTGATCTACTCTTTTCTCCGATGAATTTTCGACCCGAAATTTTGCATTCACCAAGCTGCTTGATGCAGTAACGAGATTGTACTTAATCTCCATTGGCATCCTATTGTCTATGTACATTCTCCGATGATTGGGTTCACGAATTTTCAAATAGTAGATATACATTCTTGTGGACGCTACTGTGGGTCTGAGCAAAAGCTTCTTTTGAATTAGTAAGTGGTTAATTTTGAAATACTAAATACCATGTTGTCTCAGCATCTCATCTATTTTCTTGAAATCCTAAGGAGAACAAAAAAAAAAAAATAAATAAATAAATAAAATTCTTCTGTAGTCAAGATCATCAAAATTACGAGGTGAGGAACCTTACTACGTACTGGTCCGCAGCGGGTGTCCGCTCTTCGTTCACACGCTCCGTGTCTCGCTCCTTCTAAGATGTTTTATACTTCTCACAGTCAAAAACAGACACGCATTCTTTCGTAATTTAAAAAACGTGGCATTTATAGTTCTTTCAACAGGTAGGTTTTCTTCATACTATGGAGGAAAGATGAATTATGAATCTTAGAGCAGGGGTCCCCCCCCATGACTCGACCCCCCCCCCCCATGTGTGTACATCACACAAAAGTGAAAAATACTCGTAAGCACCCTTTATTTTATCTAAAACTAAAAGAAGATTTATATAGGTATTGAAAAAATTCAAACCCAGTTGGCAATAGTCAAAACGGACAATATTCCAGCACTGTCATTGTCACTTATACATTTCAGATGTAAAAACAAACCAAATTCAAATTAATTACTAGGTTAATTATTATTTACGTTCTATCTGGTGATGTAATGTAATGTAATATATTTCTGAATGTCGTCACGTTAAACACAGTTTCAATCAACTGGTAAACAGTTGCTTTCAATGGGAAGATGCCTGATTTCCCTCTCAGCACAATCAGCGGCAGTCGTAATTTTCTTCACCCCATTCTGTTCTATTCGTTCAGCTCCATTAAAATGTTGATGAAATTAATGCTCTCGTTAGCGAAAATCATGGGACTCATAATGAGTTTCGATGTATTAAACCTCATTTGTATGTTTCAAAGGATTCCTTTAACCTTCCGATAGTAGCGTGTATGTGACACATACGAGTACACATATTGTACACACTTTTCTTGAAACTCTTAGCTCAATCACGTGATTAAGCGAGGGGTTGAATCTTCGCCTCCTAATCTCAACCTTCGTTTTTTAGATTTGAGGCATACGCTAAGTTGTATGCCTCACATACATGGTACTATATACGATATTTTTTCACAAATGTACAAGAGGTAGCAAAAGGTACAAACCCTGCTATCTGGAAAATCCAACCCGGATAACACGTTTCTCTAGCCAGAAATGCAGAAAATACATTTGCATACAACATTCAACTCCTATTCGTTTCGATTGCTGTGATATTCTCAGCCAAACTAAATAATTCTTCAGATTTTTTTTTTTTTTTTATAAGTGTTATGAGTTTATAAGCTAATTTTCTTTTTAACATTCTATATTTGGCTAAAACCTTCTAGGTGCATCCCCTGAAAAAAGGGTCGCAAATTTTAGAAATTCCTACCTATGTATGCAAAATGTTCTTGGATTGTATTCCTAATTTTTGCAAAATATGTATTCGGATTTTTTCACTAGTCTTTATTCAATAATTCCATCCTCGAGTTCCTGCATGTCGTTCTCCAATTTGGACCAAAAATTCTACGTTCTACGTTCGTAAAAATTTGATACCTAGTGCCTTTCTTGTTATAAATGCGTCTCTGTGAATACTCCTTTATGTGCTGTTAACCTATTTTCCCTAAATCCTTGTGTTTTGGCTGAATAAAATGTTTGAATCTATTTGGTGTATGTGACACATACGGGCGACTATCCATGTCGAGCTAAAGGCGCGACTATCGGAAGGTTAATGCAGTTTAGTATTTTGCAACTGCTCTAGCTATAATAGAAGCGAACACATGAAATGCTGATTTTTTTTTAGCACCACTTTCAGTCATTACATTCATGTGTTGTGACGTTAGGTTGTTTAAGATACTTTCAAATCAGAAAAGAGAGACGATCAACCAATCCTTCACTAGAAAACCAGCCCTAGAAGTATAATAGACGGGAGAGTGTGACTTCCGGATCCATAGAAGCGTGTCGCATCGCCAGAGCGCCCCTTCCTTGCCTCTTCCTGCCGAGCTATTCAACAATGGGCAATCAGAGGGAAGTCTCGGCCTCTTGACCCGTTCCGCCGTTTTCATGGGACATTGATCGGGGTAACTGCCTGCCCGTGACGCGATTCTTCTGTAAAGGGCAACCTTTCCATCTCCAAGTTCTGCTATCATCTCAAGTAGGTACCTTCCATCTTCATTGATGGCAATTTATTCGAAATCAGTGCTAGTTCCACAGCTTAACTAGCTGAAGATGAAGCTTATTGTAGGGAAAAGATTGAGAGAGGGGTGGTACCACGTGCTCCACCAATTACTCTTAAAAAAAAAGGGAGGAAAAGTACCTACTTGTAGATCGAAGGACCACCAGTGGAAATACTGGAAAATTATGTCACTATACAGGGTGTCTACACTTGTAATAGGCGGAAATCCAGGGGTCGATTCTACATCTAATTTGCAACATTTTTTGTCCCATAACTTTTTTTTTTCCGCTAAAAATCCTACTTTTTTTATTTCCAAGATTTTTTTTGTGTTTTCGACTTTTCCTCACTAAAACGGCTATAACTAACTTGTTCTAAGAGCAATCTCAAATCTGATGATACCGTTGGAAAGAGCGTAAAATTTACTAATCGTTTAATGGAAAACTCAATTTTTGTATGTATTTTAAATTGGTAAAAAAATCCAAAAAGTCTAATTTTAAAATTATTTGGGAAATTACCATTTTTCAAGCTGATTGTTTGCCTATAATTGATAAAGGTATCGAGAACCAATTTTTCTTAAGATGCAAGTTTTACGGTAAAAACTGCGCTAAGCATCTCAAACGGTTTTGTCTAGTCCAATTTTGTCCTTAAAAAACCTTTTCCTTGGGATTCACTCTCGGTTTCAATAACATTGGGTCTCATTGTTCTCTCGAGGTTTTTGAATGGGAATGGAACTATGAAAAACATGAGCTTTTCGAAAAAATCTGATTTACATTTCTAAAATGATAAAATCAAAATTCATTGTGAATTGACTATCATTGAGATGGTACGGATATTCTTTAAAATATGTGGCATTTATGGCGGCCTTTTTTTTTATTATGTTCATTTTTAAAATTTTTTTTATAATACAAAATATGATTGCATTTTCCAGCCCTGGCTAATATCAAGTACAAATTTTTCAAATTTTCCAACGGATGAGACCAGACGTAATTTGGTCAAACAAAACCACGGCATTAAACGCAGTTTTTCATCCAAAACTTCCCTATTTTTTTTAAAATTATTGTTAGAATAGATTTGACAGAAAGGAAGTTTTTCCTGAAAAGTGCCATGTTTTTAGGCAAACAATTAGCTTGAAAAATGGTAATTCAAATAATTTTTTTTTAAGACAAATTTTGTTACCGATTAAAGGTATTACAAAAATTTTTTATTAAACGATTATAAATAAAAAAAACGGTATCTCAGATTTGAGTTCAAACAAGGGAGTTCCGAGTTGAGGAAAAGGTCTTAAAAAAAAGTAGGATTTTTAGCAGTAAAAAAAAAAAGTTATGGGACAAAAAATGAAAAAAAAACTCTAGGTTTCCCAAATAGAAGTAAAATTAGGATTTTCAGAGAGCTTTAAATGTTGCAAATTAGATGTATCAAACCTCAATTTTCGGGTATGTACAAGCGTAGATTTTTATAGGCTCGTTGATAATATATGCTGGTAGGTAAAGTTGAGAAAAAAAAATACAATAAGTGTTGAGTAACTTGTAAAGATACGTGTATTAAGCAGCGAGAGTTTTGATTGCCTACCTACCTAACCCTATTCTATGGCCATAGAAAAAATATATATGTCGTAGATCTGACCTGGATATCGGAAGAAGTGAGGTCCCAAGGGTTCTTCCTTTTCCAGGGGGGGAACTCCTCAGCTTGATTTCGGAGGTTGGGCGGCCGGCTCTCCAATTTCCCCAGTGAAATGATCGGAAGATCAGGAAATCCACGGCTCCTGAAGGAATAGCGGCTTCGGCAACACTCAGGCCGTATTCGTTGCGAATTGTGGTGCACGACGATAGAAAGGAAAAGAGAATTATGAAGGGAAGGTTGACGGTAGACAACGTGGTTTTTCAAAAGGCGTAGGAAACTCGTTGGGAAGCAGAACGTTAATCGGTAATGGTGAAAATCTACGGAAAAAATTCCCCATTCTTCCTGATTCCAGGGTGTCAAATATTCTCGGCGTCTATTCGCACAAAAAGTGGTAAGCCGCTGAAGCTCAGGTGTGTCAATCAGGGAGAACCAATGAGTAGCTACATACGTACGTGAACCATGAGCATCGGAAGTGCGAATTTGATCCATATAGGAAATTTAAGGCGATGTTGGTACTGCTGCTTCCGTTCGCTGGCCAATTAGAAGGGCGCCCTCGTATCAGCCGCAATGATAAGGTGATGGTGCGGTTTCAAACAGTTCGGAGTTGCAAAATAGAAATTACAATGTAATATTGCTGAACCTACGGTTTCTACGCTCTGTCTCATCGCAAATAAGTTAAATTGTTGTACATAAGAAGAGATTTTCAATTAACATTATAAACAATGGGTGCATAACTACAATAAACAACAAAACAAGTAAGAGATTATAAATAATAATTAGATAACAAATAACAAGTGGCAGAAATTATAAAAACCCAAACACTTATAATTTTCTGATTTTCAACTCTATGCCTACTCTATCGATTATGCCTACAAAAAACGCTGCAAATGATTACACAGAGGTTTATTACTTCTGTATTAGATAACCCCTCTACGTAAATCACTCGTATCATACGAAATCAATCGTATGATACATTATCTAAACTTCATTTGAAAAACCTCATCTTTGGATGATAAAATCGTTCATCTACGGCGATTGGGTAGGTGGTCTAGCAGCAAAGCCGGGCGGTAGAGCCAGTTCGACGTGAGGTCCGAGTTACATATCGAGGCTCGTTGCAGCTCGAGTATTTCAATCTTGAATGCAATTACAAGGTGGAGGCGAGGGGCGTCAGCCTTACTTTGGGAGACATGAAGCTTCTTACTCTATTTCATGATACGGTAACTACTTCCTGGATGAATTTATCGTGTCATGTTTTTGGATCCATTGCTTCTTCTGATAATAACTTTATTTCCTCCGTGAATTGGGTTCCTTATCTCCCACAGAATGAACACAGATCGCTTCAGGGATGTCATGGAAACCCATCAGCGTTTCCATCATTTTAGCGTAGAATACGCTTTAGCCATGGACTAACTAGCCAAAAAAGGAACGCTTGAGCGTAACGAAATGTGACACGGAAAAGTCTAGAACGTTCTGGGCTTCTTTAGAAACAGATCATATGATCATAAAACACCGATAATTGATGTTTATAAGCACATTGGGTAACTAAAGGCGATCACCAAGCAACAACTTGCATATTTACATCCGTGTGTAGTAGTTGCGACAAACCCGTTTGAAGTGAGTAATTTTATTTATGTAAATCGGAGTTTCAGTCGTTCGCGAATCGTCCTTCGGTGATGTTCTCCTGCCCCGGTCCAGATTGTCCTCCTTCGAGCTCTTCAGGTACATGTTTTCGAGCCGAGGAGCCTAAACGACCAAAAACTGCTGCTGAACGATCGAGAGAGTGGCGGTTGCGAAAAAAAGGCGGACAGTGCGAACCCAAACAACCAAAAACTGCAGCAGAACGGCAAAAAGAATGGAGGTTGCGTAAAACACTTGAAAAGTCCCCTCCAAGCGAAAATAACGAATTACCTGAACCTAAACGACCAAAAACTGCTGCTGAACGTAAGAAAGAATGGTAATTGCGTCAAAAACTCAATACACAGTACGTTCTGTACCTTCTTCGTACTAAACAATAACTTCTGCTCCACAGCTCGTCAATACTTCTTTGTTAGTGAACCTGAGGGATAACCTGCAGAAACAGCGTGTAGAAGCGGAGCGCGCTGTGAGGTGGCGAGACCAGCGTATTGCCTCTTTGTGCGCCTCCCTCTCTAAAGAAAAGGAATTAAGGGCTCAGAGCCTGAGGGTGCAGCGCTCAGCGGAGACTTTATTAAATTCATTGAAGGAGCATTTACCTTAATAATTTATGTTTCATTTTTCAATAAAATAAACCGTCGTTTTTCTATTGATTTGCGCACGTTTGTATTGATTGTCACATACAAGAATGCGGATTATCGTGGTGGATCGTGCATTGATTCCATATTCGCCCGCCATATCAATAACATCGTTAGTGTACGTTACTTAAACGCTAATACACGTTTCATAATCACCGTTGAACGTTCTGCAGTTCAGCGTCCACTCGAGGCTAAAGCGTATTCTACGTTTCTATACTTGTAGCAGCAGGCTATAAATAAAAGCAAAAGGGGGGTCCAGGGGGCGCAGGGGGGGGGGGGGGGAGTTTTTTCTTCAGATCGGTGAACTACTTCAAATGAATACGCTTGAAGCATTTCCAACCACCTGGCTAGTTGTCCTTTTGATATTTTGAAGGATATTAACCATACTGGCGATTTATTTGTTATCTGTTCCCTAAGTGTCAGGAATATGTCTTCCGATGTATAAACGATCATTTAAGTCTTTCCCATGTACACTAATGTCAACCAGTTAAACGAGGGCGTGATGGAGAGGTGTGTCTCTCTGTAAATCTTTGTAAGGTAGCTGGAGCCTGAATGGTAGGACTTGGAACTGCCTGATCTACGTTCTCTTTCATCAATTGATCGATATGTTGTTGCTGGGAATAAGGTATTCACCAATGATTTTGCTTCATGGATCTTGCGTCTCCAGTATCAACGGAGTGTGGTACAGTGGAACGCCATACTAATGGTCGATCCCCTGTAGCAAAAATATCGCAATACTTGGAGAGAAGACCCTTAGCCTATTTACATTTCTCATTTTCTTTCGACGAAACTGAATCAAATAGATCTGTATCTATCCATTTTTCATGAGGAGTCTTGTGTATTCGTTTATCAATTGGAAAACTCACTCTACACACTGCCATCTTTCACACAGCGGCACATCTTGGCTTTGAACTGAAAGTGTTTTGATAGGTAGGTCCAGTCGTGCGCCAATCTGTTCCTAAAAACCTAACCCCAATAGGTCTTTGTTCTTAATATCAGAAACCAGAAACTTATGTTCAAGTTGTATGTTCGCAATGTTCATTTTGCCAAAACATTCTCCAATTACCTTAATGTTACCATTCTCTGCAGTTTGGAGAGATTTTGTGGCTGATGTATAATCACAAGTCCGTGAGCTGTTGCAACAACTGGTCTTACGATGGATACAGTTGCACCTGTACCAATAAGCATCCCAAAACCACGCTCTCCTAACAGGGTTCCAACAAAAACAGCACCATTCGATTGTTTCCCAACAGGGCCTGAAATCCGAGTGTTAGCCTTAGCATGTAAGTGACCTAAAAACTTAAACTCATAACACCTAGAGCGTCCAGATATTGACACTGGTTAAGCTTACGGATACTTACGGATACTTTTTATATGATGTTCGGATTCTTCGCTTTTTAATACGTAAACCAACAAATTTTGTCTAATAATAAAATTTATTAAGTTGAAAATAATAAATCAGAACTCACCTTCAACTTTTTAATATTAATAATGCAAATTAACGTTTATAATGCCGGGAACTGTTGTATTTTTAAATTATGAATTAGTTTGTTCATCAATCCTCTTCGACTTTTTCCATTTATGATTCTTCTCAGTTTCTTTACGAACTTCAAGATGTATTGTAATATTAATGACCTACTAATTGTATTAGACACCTTGAAAAACTGTGAAAGAAATCCCAGTTAGTCTTCTCAATCGCCCGGAGGATTTTTCAGAAAGCGGTATATCTAAGGCCTCTTCTGGGGTGAGATCGGTAGCTCCCCAATGTGAAATTTCGAAATTAGACCATCCAAAGGACAAATAGCTCTGTTGAAAGCATTCCAATTTCGATAGCAGGCCAGTCACGCTTTTTATCCATGAAGCGAAGTTCTCAGTAGTTTGGAGGGAATTTTAGAGTGGTCTTCGGAAAGAAAAAATGCCGTTTCCTTTTGGGCTATGCCTGTGGAATTCGGTGAGCTGGGAAAAATCAGCTCGGAATTCGTTTGAAAGAAACACGGCGTGGATCGCTGACGGACAAAGTGCCCTGAGTGGATGTTTGCTTGAACGTGTTTCGGGGATTTCCCCATCACTTTTAGCATGTGGGTAGCTACATTATTACCAATAAGCATTACCAGGGCACAGTCGAGCAGAAAAACAGTTGACTTATTTTCTTCAAATCACATTTCTAAAGTGAAACTGGATTCATAGGTATTACGAATCTAAGAGAACCTATATCGACACGCAACTAACTAGTTTATCAGATTGATCAAATTTAGTAATCTTACAATACTGTAATATTGAAGTGATGACTTTGATGAAACATCCATCAGTTACTCTTCATGGGAATAATCAGATATCCGCTACATTTCTCGTCTTGATACTTTGACAAGTTTTTCTAAAATTGGACGGTTTCGTATGTGCACAAATGTGTAACGCTCTGAATTTTGTAAGAAATCTTTTCGGGTGGTGAATTTCGGTAGTGATTTTTGATATTGATCTAAATTTAACTATCGAAAAATGTATCCTTGTAAATTTCAATTCAAGATTTCAACAGATATCCATATATACACGGTGTCCCATTTCCACATTTCTCCTCGACACTATTTTCGGATTTTGGTTATGATGTGCCATAGTTGCACGATGGCTTCTTCCTTACATTTTTCAGATAACACACACTTTTAATTGAAGATTCATAATCTATACGACATCTAACAGACAAATGACCAGCCACTTGAATTTTTCGGTGAGCAGAAATAGAATGTAATTAAACGCAAAAAGTGGGCAAATTGTGAACTATCTAATGTAGGTACATAAAAATATAAATGAACCACTAAGTAAAATATCAATGTGACACGATTTGGGGTAGTTCTCCACTATCTTAAAAAAGAATTGAAGGAAGAGGTTGAACTGGGATGTGCATGTAAACAGGGTGGATTCGGATAAGTGACGAAAAAAATTTTCTGTTAATCTGCATAAAAAATGTAGTAAAACCCCGCCAACCGAACTTTTCTATCTCAATCCGTTCTCTAGATATAATTTTTTAAAGGTTTTTTTTTTCAGAAAACCACGTTTTTTGACATAAAACCCTCGTTTCTCCACTTTAACACAACTTTTGACCACATTTTCGGATTTTGCGTGGAATTTTCTTTTTTTGAAAAATGCACATTCATAATCATGAACGAACCCCTAAGGGAAGAAATTGCAGTTCAAACATTGAAAATTTAAAAAATGTGCTAGTTTTGGTTTATTATTCAACAATAAACCATTGTAATCGCTCTGGAAAAAAAAAAATTCTAACCCCCCTGAAAATTTTACGGTTTACGTTTCAAAGGGTGTAGAATCCGAATCTGCAATAAAAATTTTTCCGTCCGTCCGCCGTACGCCGTACGCACGATATCTCTGAAACGGCTGGAGCAAAAGATCTGAAATTTTCAGGAAAAATCCATCTTGGTCCGACGACGCCCCAATTCTTGAGCCAGCTCTCTCACTCAATTTAAAGTGCCCTTTAAGGGCTGTTAAAGTTTTGTAAAATCCCTAAAAACCTCAAAACAAGTCGAATCGGCCTAAACATTTTCCTATTTGAAGAACATACCATGAGGAATCGAATGAGCCCTTCCCCACGTCCGTAGGTCAAACCATTCCCGATTTATGGTGCCAACATTTGCGTTTTTTCGTTTATTATTGTTTGTTTGTAACATAGTGATGCCGATAGCGTCGAGTTGTAGTGAATGTGGATACTGGAGTGATAGCCGATGTGGATACTTGTAGTTTATAGCCGATACACGGGTTGAAGCATTCTGATATGTATGAAACGCTGATAATATATAGGTAAATATTATTACTGGGGATTATTATTCAATATTATCACTGGGGTAAATAAGTATTCTTTCACTCGGGTTTATTATTCAATATGCTTGCGTTCATGATTTGAATCTGTACTAAGCTTCGGAGTGTGAGGCACACAGATATGATCAACTGATCAATCCAAATAGGTATTTTGTTTGAGAACAGATTTACGTGCTCCATGCATATCTCCTGAAATTCAATAATCGCTCCATCCTGTGAAACGCGCACACTCCAAAGCTTAGTAGAAATTCAAATTATGAACGCAAGCCAATTGAATAATAAACCCCAGTGAAAGAATTTGCAGCGTTTTTTAATTACTTTTACTGCACTTTTAAAAAACGTGCTGGAACTTGTCAAACCTCCGGAAAACTTGCTAATTTAGTCAGCTTTCTAATGGTATGGCGCAACTTTGCGAATCCGCGTCGATCTCATGGAGAAATTCCAGTTTGAAGGCGAAAAAACGTTAGGCACTTATTAAACAGCAATCGAGGACTCCCAGTGATAAAAGAAACAGTTCGCTGTATGAATTGGGAAAATGATTAAATCCGCAAAATAGGTAGGTTACAAAAATAAAGTGAAACTACCCCTCTAGAAAAATGATCGAAAAACATTTGTAGTAATCAGACAAGTTAAGTTCAAATGAATCAGACTAGTAAAATTAAAAGAAGTCGCGCTCACGATGTGTTCTCAAAATGACCACCATTGTTTCTTATGTAAGTTCTCGTTCTTTTCTGCATGGTTCTAACTGTTATGTAGTGCTTTAGACTATCCCACAATATTGCGGCTGCCTCTATCATCCTCATTTGTGATGCCTGCCATGATTTTAACGTAACTGAACACTTTGATGACGTTTTGTCGACTCAACTCGCTTTCACACTTGAACTAGTCTTGAAACATTGGCTTGCGAATGGTAGTTTACCTACAGACTCATGGCAAGGGAAAACATGAATATCCTCCCTTTAAGACCGGAATTCGCCCAACGTTTTTTCGCCTTCATGACGGTTGATGTTGAAACTACCAGGAAAAAAAACGTCTGCCAAGTGGGTGTGACACATAGCTTCCTCGTATCCATAACATGACTGTATGACTAAAGAACTTCGTTCAATTAGGCGAAGTAAATATTCAATTAGGGTAAATTTATTGTTATGCAGGAGCGTAACTTGAGAAAGTAAGGTAGGCATGTTCAACTATTGAACAAACTATAAAATATACCTAATAAGTCCGAACAATCCCTGAAAATTTCATCGAAATCGGTCAAGAACTCCCGGAGTTATGCTTGTGGCAAGGATTTCACGTTTGCGCATGCACAGAGGCTACTATTGATCCGGGGGTCATGAAACTCATAGGGGACCATCTATACATCAAACCGAACAATCCCTGAAAATTTCATCGAAATTGATCAAGAACTCCCGGAGTTATGCGCGTAACAAGGATTTCACGTTTGCGCGTGCGCAGAGGCTACTATTGATCCAGGGGTAATGAAACCTATAGGGGACCATCTACACCCCAACCCGCACAATCCCTGAAAATTTCATCAAATCTGAAAATCTGAAAATTCAAATATAACTTCGTGTAGTTTTGCCCGTAACAAGGATTTGCTGACAGACAGACCGGCAGACACACAGACGGACAGACAGACACGGAACCAAAATTGTTCAGAAAGGTCAAAACGCAAAATGCGAGTGGAATTTTTGATTTCGGAGACAAAAAATTTTTCACATTCCGAAAGTGAAAACAATGCTTCCGCTACCTTAGTAGACTCGGAAGCAATATGAACAACAAAAAACCTTAATTTTGGTAGCGAAATCAGCTGTGACGTTTCAATTGGTTGTATTTAACCTTTTTTAGTTTCTCGTTTTTTGGATAACACATGATCATATTGAAAGGTACCTTAGTATACCTATCAATTTTATTAATCAAAATTCCATCATTGGTTCCTTTCACCTTATTCCTTTCCACGAGTTCGGAACGAGGGAGTCATTTTTTGGTATGTTAGAGTTTAAAACGAGTTACAGTTCAGAGGATTTCTAAGTTGTACAACACTAAAATGAGAATCATTGAACGAGGTCGTAGAGGATTTGATCGCCCCTCTCGGGGGCGTGCGGGCATAGCAGCACGTCCGTTGACGCTGGGTCGGGCACCGTGTCTAAAATCTGTGGTCTTAATGGGGCGTCCCATCTACTTGGGTGGTCTCAAGGCTCACCGATCATCTGCCGTAGTCCGTCCATTTTACTTACGAGACGGTGTTACTCATTTCATGGATGGTATACGAAATCCATTGAGATTGGAGGAGCGGCAAGCGTAGTGTTCACGCTAGCTTGTCAAATTAATCAGTAGGGGACAATAAATGAACTGTTCATGGGAAACCTTGGTATCTGTGGGAGCGATTTGTTTCTATGTAAACAATACTTAATACTGTAATAAGTGGTTGTGAATAAATAACTAATTACCTACATATATTTTAAAGAGTGGTCGAACACGTACTCCAATAGTCATTACCAGTGGTTTGCTCAAGAGCCTACTACTTACACTGATCTGCTTGTCACGCACAAAACTGTAAGAAGCTACAGTTCGGGTCCGATACGATTTTTGGATCTCGCTTTTTGGATACGAGAAACGCAAAGCTGGAAATGATACACATACGGAAAGCAGGGCTGTATAAGAGTTTGAAATACGGATTATTAAGCAGGGATAATAAAACAACTATGTTGAAATGTCGCTGCAAGCTGCATCATGTGAACTGTATACCGTGGGTCGCTGACTGGCTCAATATGAGCTTTCCATATGGAAACCATTTCCTAGCAAAATCCCCAATCGTCAAGAGAAAATCAGGCAGTACAGAGCTGATCGATTTTCTGAAATGGGAAATCTATTCAGAAATGGCAAATCAGCCAGATCTGCTGCAAACCTATTGTCGAGTTCAACTACAGATAACTGAATTACAATTGTAATCAACAGAGAAAGAGAGAATATTACAAATGTATGAAGTTCGATTATAAATAAATAAAATAATACGATAGTATTACAAAACTTAATTATTAACTGCATATCACAAAAAATCGAGATGAAAAACGAATAATAATTTATTTTAGTTTGATATTAAATATAATATTCTATATAGGTGAACTCTGGAAAGACCATAATATGGAATATGGTCATCTAGATCAATTGGGGGCTTCCTACAAGAACCGAATAAGTCCAAATTTTGAAGAAAAAAACGCTGCAAATTCTTTCACTGGGGTTTATTGTTCAATTGGCTTGCGTTCATGATTTGAATTTCTACTAAGCTTTGGAATGTGCGTGTTTCACAAGTGATAGAGTGATTATTGAATTTCAGGAGATATGCATAGAGCACGTAAATCTGTTCTCAACCTAAATACCTATTTGGATTGATCAGTTCATCATATTTGTGTGCCTCCTGAAATTCTCGCTCTCTATCACTTGTGAAACACGCACACTCCAAAGCTTAGTAGAAATTCAAATCATGAACGCAAGCCAATTGAATAATAAACCCCAGTGAAAGAATTTGCAGCGTTTTTCTATGGTTATCAGAATGCTTCAACCCGTTTATCGGCTACAAAGCCTTTTAGGAGGTCACTCCAGTATCCACATTACTGCATCACTACATCACTAGGTTACTGATATCAAAACAAAAACAATAATAAACCAAAATAACGCAAATGTTGGCACCATAAACCGGGCCATACATCGGGAATGGTTTGACCCACGGACCTGGGGAGGGGCTCATTCGATTCCTCGTGGATAGTTCTTCAAAAAGAGTCCAAATTTAGGCCGCCTTGACTTTTTTGAGGTTTTTAGGGATTTTACAAAACTTTGACAACCCTTAAAGGGCACTTCAAATTAAGTGAGAGAGCAGGCTCAAGAATTGGGGCGTCGTCGGACCAACATGGATTTTTTCTGAAAATTTCAGCTTTTTTGCTTCAGTCGTTTGGGAGAAATCGTGCGTACGGCGGACGGACGGAAAATTTTTTATTGCAGTTCGTATTGTACACCCTTTAAAACGTGAACCATGAAGTTTTCAGGGGGGTTAGAATTTTTTTTTTTTTTTTCAAGAGTGATTAAAATGGTTTATTATTGAATGATAAACCAAAAACACCGGTTAAAGGAGCCATTTTGTTCAGAATCACGTGTGACGGTAGTGGTTTGTTTTGTTAAGAAACTGAAAGGTCCCGTCCGTGGAAGTCTTCAAATAGTGGTGGGTTTAGCAAGAAGAAAAAAGTCCGCTCAAGGCAAGGCTGAGCATGAAGGGCAAAGCGTCTGTTTCCTCATGTTGACCATTAATTTCTCATTCATACATTAAATATTGATAATAATAGAAGTGGTTTGCTCTGCAATCTCACTTATATCGAGTAGATCGGGTGCTTCGTGGAGGTAACTGCTCGTGGCTCGTACGTTAGAGTTGCTTCAATACAAGCTAAATCAGGTGAAGAGGAGAATCACAGAGTGGATGGAATCAAGATCCCTCACCCTGGCCATCCAAAAGACAGAGATAGTCCTCCTTACCACAAAACGTGTGGAGAGGCCAATTGAGATGGTAGTGGGGAATCAGTGCATTGAGGTGTCAACGGCAGTGCGGTACCTGGGAATAATACTTGATACTACGTTGACCTGGAAATCTGGGCAGAGGCGCTGAGATATAAAAAGTACGCCTCTAGGATGGAGGCGGTCCAAAGGAGGGGTGCGTTGCACATCTGCAGTGCCTATCGGACTGTGTCTGGACCAGCAGCCTAGGTTATTGCGGGTGTTGTTCCAATCGACCTTTTGGCTGATGAAAGGAAGCGGGTTCATACCAGAAAGCAAGAACATGCGACCAGAGAAGTAACAAAAGAGGAGAGAGTAGAGACCATGCAAAAATGGCAGCAGATATGGGCAGCTGAAACCCGTGGATGGTGGACAGCACGTCTGATCGGGGAATTGCAAAATGGACGGAGAGGAAATAGGGCGACGTTAATTACTATTTAACCCAGTTCCTGACGGGGCATGGTTATTATCGGTCGTTCCTAAAGAAAATAGGGAAGACTTCCGAGGCAAGGTGTGTGTACTGCCAGATGGGGGACGATGATGTAGAGCACACATTCTTTATATGCCCAAAATGGCAGCAGCTAAGGCAGGAATTGGTTGGAGTAATTGGTGATTTTAGCCCAGAAACAGTAATAGAAAAGATGATACAACCTGTGGAGAACTGGAGTACAATCAGCACGTATATCACTATGGTGCTCAAAGAGAAGGAAGTGAACAGAAGCTGGGAATGAGTCAGGGAAGAAGTAGTGAAGACCAGGAGGAACCCTTACGAGGTTAAAAAGGGGACTGTCCCGAAGTAATGCCAAAAAGCAGTCCCGGGACAGTCCTAAAAGACGAGAGGAACGGTGTTTTTTAGTCGGTATGCCACGATGGAGACCCCGACACAAAGGGTGAGGGGGACACATCTTTTGATATACCCCCTCACTGTCAGTCCAGTAATGGATTTTCCACCAACCTCTATAAAAAAAAAAAAAAAAAAAAAAAAAAACTCACTTATTTCTGTGTTTCGCCACTAGTCTTGATATTAATCCTTTTTTTTGGTAAAAAACGGGAACCTAACCCTGCCAAAATCAAGGATTTGAAGTGCTTTTGTTACCTTTTGTCAAAACTGGAGCCTGGAGAATAAGATGTAGACTGGGAGATCGATAACAACGACAACAGCGACGGCATTAATGACCAGGGTCATAAGTTTTTTTTTGTATTTGCTCAGTTTGCTTAGTTATTCAAGTTGAGCGCTTTCCGGTTTCTTTTATTTTTTCAAGTTTAAAGGGTGTTGTATGGCGATATTATTTGAAGTGTATGTACTTGCCTACAAACGAGTTTAGGTTTAAGTATTTCGAAGCTCAGCAATTTTTCTTTCAAACAATAAATGGACAATTTGCTGTGATCGGTACCTAAGCACCAAAAATGTGGAGTTCCCACTTTGCCCACAATAAAGAGATTTTTCAATGGAGCTAGTCATTTGGTACCTAGTTATTATTTGTCACCCTCCAAAAGTCCGAGGTAGATAGTTACTACTGATTCTTCTTGTGATGGAGAAAGAAAAGAACCGTTTAAAAAATCAAAACTAATTAACCTTACTGCACCTAATAATAATGTAATAGACATAACAAAAATGTAACTTGAGCATTAATGAATATTGGTGTACTTGTACATCAATGCAACTTCAGCAAGAACAAAACAAGTCACATTTTTGAGGCCGGGAGGCATTTACCTTGTAGAAACGCGTTTTACAAACAGCTTGTTTCTAGCGTTTTCTTTGGACTTATTAGGTTCTTGTGTGAAGCTAACCAATTATTAATAGTAGTCCCTTCAAAAGTTTGATCGCAAATCCCCTTTAGCAGTCAAAACATTTATGAGTACATTTACAGTTCGTATAATGAACTCCATTTCGATAACATTTTCAGACATCGGGCCATGAGCATTTTGGCCCTAGAAGTTTCCCAATGAGTTTTTTTACACTTTTGATCAATAGTAGACAAGACCTACTTATCAGTAAGCACAAAATATTTTAAACAACAATATTATTGCTATTATTAATATTGTAGTTTTAACTACTAGCATGAATAGCTTGAATGCTGTTTAGCATCTACCATTTCGTCGGTCTTCGTTTTTTCCATCTGAAGCTAAAGATAAATAAAAAAATATCTCATTATCGACTAATGATGAGGATTAATGAGGAATCCGACCCTGCAAACCCGCACGGTTCTTGAAAAACTATGACAAACCGTAAATACAGTTGATTAAAAATATGAGAGACTCTCAGGCACTGATCATGTAAACACGTGATTAAACCAATTCAACGGCCAATGAGAATTGAATGACATTTGGATTTGAAAAAAACCTTTATCGTCCGTATGAAGGGTCCTTGTATGTTTATCAGCTCTCGAGCGGGCTATCTAGTTGCAACCAAGACAATGGGTCAATGATTCGTCTCGACGAAGGTTGGTCCAAATGTTTTCGATACCTCGTTAGTGTTCTTTCAATGACCCAAAATGTGAACAAGGCCAATCAGTAATTATTCCCGAAATTCTTAACTTTAGTTCGTTGGGTGGGTGATCTACGTTTTGATTATAAGCTCACTAAACTCACCAAATAGCCTGTTTGTTGTGGATTATGCCATCTAATCGTATTTACCAGAACTTTACATAGGTATACATTCCTTAGGTTCTATTCAGCTTCTCCGGGTGTTTATTTTGCATTTTTTACATCTCGTCAGGTTCTAAAAACGTGCTCATGTAGTTGATTTCAATTTATCAGTCAGAAACAGTTAAAAGTGTTCCGATGTTGCCACTTTTTCCTTGTTTTCACTAGTATACAGCTGATATTCTATAGTTCAACCAAATTTAACCCAAAAATGGAAAGGTGCCTCATGAGGCTTTTAAAGGAAAGATTGAGTAATTTTTACTCCCATGTAGGAAACCCCCTTTTTTGTCGCAGTTTTGTTTGAATGGTAATGAGTTATGTCAAAAAATATTTATAAACAATTTGAATAACTCATTCTTCATTGAAAAATGTAATTGAATCAAAATTTAAGTGCATAATCACAGCAAAAATTGTCAAAAAACTAGGAGGTACCTTTATCTTTTTGGTATTTCTCAGATAAGGTAGGTGTACGTAATACGTAAGGATTGCATTCTTGTAGCAAAATAATGACTCAATTGGTTTCACTTGTCACATAATAAAACAGTGTCCCATTTAAAGAAGGAAAGAAACAGGTTGGTTCCTTCTTGGGAATGCTATCACCTTCCACCACAAATATTGGCAATTCAATCTTATTCTCAATAAAGTACTGTAATAGATTTCAGTCCTTTATCACAGTAGCAAATGAAAAAAAGGAAAAATTCAATACTGGGGGAAAGGAAAAACATGAACACCCCCTAACCAAAAATTAAACACAGCCAAGTTAAAAAAAAAAAGGCCCGTATGATATGTGAACAATTTAAAATTTCGAACAGTCTTTGCAAAAAATTACACCATCAAGGTGACCACAAATAGGTTTTTTGCAATCCTTGCTAAACGTAGTTTTAAGGTAACTTTGCCAACAGTAGTACTGACTTTCTTCATTCTCAAAATAGTGGCCACAGTTAAAATTTTTTTCTTTAGTTTTGACAATTTCCAACAGTAGTGGCCACGTGCATGACAAAAATACACCATCAAGGTGACCACAAATAGGTTTTTTGCAATCCTTGCTAAACGTAGTTGTATATCATCTCAATGAAGATGGGCAAAAAAAGTAATATTTGCTTTGTTTCATTCCTGAAGTTGAAGGCAATGGAGCTGGCAGTTCGAGCAGACCTAAGTTCTGCTAAATGGCACTGCGAAGCTCTTTTGGCAACCGGGAAGTCAATCTTTGCCTCTTCCAATTTTCTGTAAGCTGCTCATAGAACTTGAACATGAAATCCAACCGATTGAGAAGCTTCACTTTTTTTCGAGTAGACGAGGCAGTTGTTGGTTCTTGTGGTTGTTCCCGGTAGAAATTATGCTTGTGAATCACAAAAGCATTGACGGAAGTAAAATATGTAACATTTCCTATCTGCTATCATTGGAAAACATAAAAATGACTCACTTGGTGGGCCTTTTAATGGAAATGAGGAGTAATATTTACTCCTCTAGACCTACAGTATTAAAAATGTTGAGTAAATTTTACTCACTTGCCCTAGCAAGGGGTTGGGCCACACAAAGAGGAAACATCTTACCTACCTGGGTGCATTTTCACAACTGACTAGAAACCTTGATGGAAGCACAGCGATAGCTAGGGCCCGCCACCTACCTTTCTTGTGACAGTGTTACCATTTTAAGGTGGTTAGGAGTAAGATTTACTCATTATTTCCATTCTAGGGTTGAAAGAAAATTGTAACCAATCTTGATTAATAAACTAATCAATTGAATTTAAATGTAAATTAATCTTTAAAGATGTAAAATGTAATCTTTTTACCAAGGTCTAAAGGATAAAAGTCCCATGGAACATGTTCCTGCAAACACCATAGCCTTCAAATAGGTGAGTTCTGATGTGATAACGTTCTGTCACGCTAATTCTAAACCGGTTAGAACAATCACTCTCACCTTTGTCTCCACTTCGTTGAAATATCGCAAGTATAACAAAGTAAACAGTTCGCTTTTATGTGTAACCTGAAGGAACTGATCGATAATAAACGCTGTCCCTCGATAATCCGACGTGCTCGGTAGTCCGACGCGCTGCCGGCAGCAACATGCTGAGAGAATTAGACTTTTAAAATATTTTGATGTTAAAAGGGATTCAAGAACAAGCAATGACAGACTGCCTGCGTACGAAGAAACAAAAGAAAATCACTGACTTCTTTAATGTGTGGATATGCATGTAAGGTAGGGTGCCCAATTATGGCCTACCTAATGTTTGAAGGACCGTAGCTCAGAAGCTATCCAATCATTATATGAAATTTCGCCCACAGCTTGATCAATCTATCTACTTTCATACTCACACACAAAACAATTTTTAGAAATAAATCTTGTACTTTATTTCTGCGTTTTTGTAAAAAATTGCCCTTAGGCCATATTTGGCACCTGGGTTCCAAATATGGCCTACTCACTAAAGTGATTTTTGGTTACAAAAAAAAAAAAAAAAAAAAAAACGCAAAGTACATGCAAACATGAGTTTATGGACAAGAAACGTTATTTAATTGAATTTAAACCCTTCAGACCCCAGTCTTTTCTGTCGTAGAAAAATAATTTTTTTTCAGCTCATCTGATTTCTACTAGCCTATAGATGATCTATGAATTTTTGATCTTGCATGATAGATGATCTATGAATCTTTGATTGATCTATGAAATATAAAATATCAAACAAATGAACTTGCAGAATTTATAACTCGTATTCAGGGCAGAAGTAGACAATCTCTCCTGTGGGGTCATAACCACCACACTCCTTGTGATCATCAACGAAAACAAAACATCAACGACAATAAATTAAACAAGTAATTGAATATTAAGTACCTAAAAATAACGTTGGTCTGAATAGGCCATAATAGGCACTACGTTTCTTTCACAAACGTGCACAAAACAATATCATGGAACAACGTTGGAATAAAATCTCAGCAATATTCTAAAACTACAGTTTCTAAGCTTTCAGAATAATCAAATATTATAAAAATATCTTAAGTATTACACTCAGGAGAAGCTTCTGAACTTACCTCAAGAATTAGATCTAACAGATGGTCTCCTCTTCTAATCGAAATCACAGACATATTGGACCCCTTCCCCCCTGATGTTCTCTTTCTATGACGTCCTGTCTAGGTTGAGAAACCTATCAACTTTTCTTTATTTTTAAATCTCGCCTTTATTTGTTTTTTTGGTAATAGGCTATATTAGGACGCAGGCCATAATTGGGCACCCTACCTTACATACATATTGTAGATTCTACTCAAATTTCTTTCCGTATTTCTTTTAAAAACTTACATGTACTGTCATTTAGTATCCTGGTATTAATAAATTACATGTACCTTTACTGTTTCTTCCTTTTTTTTTAACTTCGTTGAGTTCAAACGCATTAAGAATAAAACATCCTTGATGATATGACATTTTTGGTGATCCGACATTTTTGCTAATCCGACACTCTCTCGGTCCCTTAACTGTCGGATTATCGAGGGACAGCTGTATTTTGAATAGGTTTTATCTACGGTTGTTCACTACGTTAACGAAAAAATGGTAATCACTCAACAGAGGACTTGTGCAATGCCTGATTTTTCATGAAAATAGTAGTGCTGGTTGGTTGTAAATATATATTTGTTCTCATCACATGTTCATTGTGCCAACGTATATGAGAGGTGACGTCCAGGAAGTTTTTGGACAGATCGTGTTAATGAGTTCTTCTTGTGAGTTCGGTTCACGTTGTTGTGATGTCAGAACACGAAAGTGGAACGTGTCCAGTAGTTCACCTCTAATTGTAGGAGTAAACTCTCATCTCGGACGGGTCGTTGAGCACGACGGCCGCAGGCGACCAACCGCTACAAAGCTCGGGGAACTTGCCCGGCCGCACGCGCTTCAACTGGCCCTCATCTCCGGTTAGCTTAGTACACTACAAACATACGGATCACAAAGAATAAAAAAAGTAGCAGTTAGGCAGCTTGATGAGCAAACTTTCGTAAATGATTGATAATTAATTAATTAATTGGCGTAAATTAATTACCTGCAATTTTCGCAACTTAGAGCGACATATTTAGAATTTACATTGAATTCCATGCGATAGGTCTACATTCAATGCAAAAGTATCGGTAACTTGATTGTATTCCTAACTGAAACAATTAAAATGTTCAAAGATTATAATGTTCTGAGAGTTATGACAAACACATGGGAAACAGGTGGGAAAAGCAGTCCCAAGAACTGTCAAATCACACAAATCTTTTGTGATTCGTGTCTTTCTGACGGTCATTTACTTTTTAAAAATAATCTGGGGATTAATTTAGGAATCTCAAGTGGAAAATGGAAAAACGTGACTTCTAGCGAAGTGGGGGTTAGGACGTAGAATTAAAATGCCGATGTGAGACATCACAATTTGAGTTAAGTTGAAATAAATCTGTTTTATGGGTGATACCTAAAATGATCTATAGCTTTTCCAAGTCAGTTTCGGAAATTTCCAAACCAATTTCAGAATTTTCCATTTCAAGTTCAGACTTTTCCATTTCAATTTCAGAATTTTCCATTTCAATTTCAGAATTTCCAGTCCAATATCCGGGTGGGAGCGGTTTCTGAAATTGAAATGGAAAATTCTGTAATTGAATTGGAAAAGTCTGAAATTGAAATGGAAAATTTCCATTTTTGGAAATTTCAAATTGAATGAATCTGACTTGAAAAACTATACGATAAAGTATAGATAGATAGATATATAGATAGTTTCCCCATCCAGTTATTCTTTTAAATGCTAAGCTAAGATAAGCTGAAGCTGTTTAGTTTCAAGGGTATCTTTTCAGTGGTGCAGGAATATCCCCCGAGCTCTAGCTAATCGATTCCATTAACTCCTTTTTCCACGGTTGCAGAGCGCGCTTATGAATCACTCGCCCCTATATTACTGAAAAATTATCATTAAATGAGCTGAAATCGATTTTGAGCTCATTTCTCAAGATATATTTTGATCTTGTTCTTTTTTCTTAGTAAAGCCCATTTTCGAATTAGGGATTATCCATTAGTGATAGCTGGTGAAGTTCATTTATCCTATACAGGGTGTCAACAAAACAGGTCTGACGTACTGAAGGGGTCGATTCTACAACTAATTTGCAACAACTTTTGCCTCCTAGCAATTTTTTTTTAGAGGCTTCTTTTTGAGTTATTTACGATCTGAGATTTTTTTCGTGTTTTCGACCTTATCTCCTATAAATTGCTATAACTCCCTCAATTTACAAGATAATCTCAAATCTGAGTACACCGTTGGAAAATTCCAAATTTCCTTTCGGATTGATGTCTCACTTTTCCCGAAAAGTGAGGTTTGAGCATAAAAAAGCTCTCTGAAAAGCTAATTTTACTTACTTTGGGGAACCTAGAGTTTTTTCAATCGGAAATTGAACTATGAGAACCAATTTTTTTTTAAGATGCAAGAACGGTAAAAACTGCGCTAAGATCTCACCTTTCCAACGGTCTAGTCAATTTTGTCCTTAAAAAAATTTTCCTGGGGGGGAAATTGAGTTTGAATGCTGAAAAACATGAGCTTTTCGAGAAAAATCAGGTGATTTACCATGGAAAATCGAAATCAAAACTTTGGAAGTTGGGAGAGCTCAGTGATGGTACGGAGGGTGTTTCAACGCTGAATCGAATAGTGGCACTCCCGAGCCTTTCTTATTTGACAGGCTTCTTCTGGTCTGATCTTTTTTTCCAGCCAGGGCAGGAGCCCCATTATCACGTGGTAAAGCCCAATTTTCGGAAGTAGGTGTTATACCTTAGTGATAGCTGGTCAAGTTCATTTATCCTATATCTCAAAACTTTCCTCCAGATCTCCAGGCTTCCTCGGATCACAAAATACTGCCAACGAAAGTTATAGAAGGGTCTTCAACTAGCAAGAACAAAGGTAGGGACATAGGATTTTTATGAATATCGACTCTTTAGGTGCCAACATTAGATATTGAAGTTATTACTATTACTGATTTATCTTATTTTTTTAGATTTAGTTCCGTTGATTAGGCAGTTCATTTACTCCTGGTGGCAGCATTCTTATCTCAATGCTTAGCTCGTAGCTATCAAATATTGACTGCAAGCTGTTTAGGTTCATGTATTCAGTTGCTCCACGTAAATTAATTTCATTTCTTCATCAGTGCGAAACTTAATTGATTTAAGTAAGAGAAAGCAAATGGAAAATAACAACGACAAAACACTATTCAAGATTAGGTCACTCCTCATCTCCATATTATTACACCCTAATCCCGCTTAATTTATTTCATTGCATTTTTTAAAAGTCATTCCACAACGCGCTTCTCTCCAAGTGTGCTCTAAAAGTCGTCCGCAGTCTGCCGCTAGGGGATCTCATTTGCATGAATTATCGTGTGGAAGATACCGGGCGAGAAATTCCCAACACCTGTAGACCCCATTCCAATGCGTGTTGGATATATCTCGCGAGGTTTCACTTGGAGTAATATAATATGAGAGAATTAAGATGAAATTCTGTGGCAAATGGAAACACACACTTGAAGAAAAAATATGGTCCTGCATTTATTTTGAGCGTTTGTATATTAGTTATTACGAAATTATATTCAGTTGGTTAGTTATTGAAAGAGCTTATTTAGAAACATATTGATATGTAAAGCACATATTGCGGGAAAGTCCCTTGGTATGATCACACTTATAAATACATACCTTCATTAAAAACGCTGCAAATTCTTTCACTGGGGTTTATTATTCAATTTCATTCATTTGGCTTGGATTCATGATTTGAATTTCTACTAAGCTTTGGAGTGTGGGGGTTTGTCAAATGATAGAGCGATTATTGAAATTCAGGAGGCACACAAATATGATCAACTGATCAATCCAAATAGGTATTTTGTTGAGAACCGATTTAAGTGCTCTATGCATATCTCCTGAAATTCAATAATCGCTCTATCACCTGTGAAACACGCACACTCCAAAGCTTAGTAGAAATTCAAATCATGAATTATTGAATAATAAACCCCAGTGATAGAATTTGCAGCGTTTTTTTTCAAGAGCGATTACAATGGAAAAATATTCTATTTGAACATTTTAAATTTCGTAAGACGGAGCATACATGTCAGAATGCTTCAACCCGTGTATCAGCTATAAACCCTTTTAGGAGTTCACTCCAGTATCCACATTCACTACATCACTATGTTACTGCGATCAAAACAAACAAACAAACAAAAAAAACTCTTGTGTTTGTTTTGATCGCAGTAACCTAGTGATGTAGTGAATGTGGATGCAAATGCTTGGCACCATAAATCGGGCCATACATCGGGAATGGTTTGAGCTACGGACCTGGGGAAGGGCTCATTCGATTCCTCATGGAAAGTTGTTCAAAAAAAGTCCAAATTTAGGCCGCCTTGACTTTTTCTTAGGTTTTTATGGGATTTTACAAAACTTTGAAAGCCCTTAAAGGGCACTTTAAATTAAGTGAGAGTGCTGGCTCAAGAATTGGGGCGTTGTCGGACCAACATGGATTTTTCCTGAAAATTTCAGATCTTTTGCTCCAGCCGTTTGGAAGAAATCGTGCGTACGGCGAACGGACGGAAAAATTTTTATTGCAGATTCGGATTCTACACTCTTTGAAACGTAAACCATGAAATTTTCAGGGGGGTTAAACATTTTTTTTTCAAGAGCGATTACAATGGTTTATTATTGAATAATAAACCAAAAGGTGCTAGAAAATCAACAGTGTAAGGTAAATGAGCAGCGCTTGGATGAGCTCACTATTACCCCCTCCATTCCCCCTCCTGATAGAAAATTCAAAATTTCCTAGGTTTGTTCAAGAACTAGACTATGATTGGAGACGAAAAAATTTTAATCGATATATTATGATTCAACAGAACCTTATGAAACTAGTTGAGCTTTTCCTTATGAAAACAGTGAAGGAATAACGATGTGTTACATTGGGTACCCCAGGCGCGGCTCACAGGGGTCAAGACCCCCCCCAAATTTTTAATTTTTTTGGTTTATAATAAGCTTATTTTGCAAACACACTTTTTTCTTCCTCTGATAATTAGTGTACGTGAAAAAATGTTAAAGATAGACCTAAGTTTCATTGAAAATCTTTAGGTAAGGTCTAGCAGATAAAAAAATGTATTACATTTTCTGAAAATGTAAGTGAGGTTACCCCTTATTCCATCTTTCATACTTCAGCTGAAATTGACTGAACAAAAAAATGATGACAGAAAATTCAAAATCTCCTAGGCTTAGTGCAGAACTGTACTATGATTGGAGACGAAAAAATGTTAATTGATATATTAAGATTCAGTAGAACCTTATGAAACTAGTTAACCTTTTCCTTATGAAAATTGTGAAGTAATAACGATGTGTTACATTACCCCTTCATTTACCATCTTCCATGAGGAAAATTCAATGTGCTGAAATTAACTGAACAAAAAAATGATGACATGAACCGGTCGCGAATTCTCGCTTAATCAGCGAATAAAAGGATTGGCTATTATTACTCCTTACATCTGCCCCTCTTGTCAGCAAAAAACAAAATGAGGCAAGTGCCATTTAACGTTGCAGCGCAGCGTTTTTATTATCAATATCCTGACATAATTACCACGCACTCTGTAGACCTTTCATAGCTTCAATATATTTTGAAATTAAAAATACAAATTTGGAAACTTGTAATCTGGTTATAAAAGAGAAATCTAAGACACACTTCAGCGACGATTTTACAATTTTTGTAGAATCTTCCTTCTCGGTTCTTGAGGTATTTTCACTTTTCGGGCCCCAATATCTGACACTCAAGTAGAACAGAACCACCCTGAAATGATTGGTTGTTTACAACAAACTTAACATCTTCCTTCCCCTTTCTCCGTTGAGAACCAGCTATTACCGAATCTCAATAAATTGTTATAAATAAAAAGAAATTTCATCTGGCGCCCTCCGATCCTAACACCAGACCTGACCACCCAAGAAGCACCCCCACTGGGCTAACAACCTCCCTGTTCCTTGGAATTATGTTGATCGGGTCCCACCAGTCCTCCAGGATTTTTTTGTCGGAAAATAATAATGACGGATCATCATTTTTACTTGTGATGAATACGTTCGAGAGTGAGGCTCTACCCGTTTGGTGTTCAATTCATCGGGATTTGATGAGATTCGGATGCAAATGGGTTAGGGAAGATTTAAGCTATAGTTAGTTTGGAGTTAGTTATAGTTAGGTTAATAGAGAGATTATAGGTACCATGTTCAGCCGTTATAATCGTGGGTAGCTTTCGCATTAATTAATTCCTACCTACCTGTGTACGCACGGCGGTAATTGGGAGGTTCGGAAGAAATCTCACACGACAGGAGCCAGTAATAACAAAAATAATCGCTTTCCAAAGTATTATTGCATTGATATTGATGTTTATTTACAATTATTTTTTCTTTCACATGGTTGGCAAACATGAGGCGCTTTGGTCGACAAGACAATGTGCTATAGATGGTTAACATGGAGTTTTAGTGCTCATAAACCACTATATAGATTTGCGCGTGCGCAAACTTAAAATCAATCAAGCCTAAGTATTTGTTCCTCTTCTTAATATTCATCTTGATCAAATTTTGAAGGGTGTTGAGGATGAAAGGCTCAACCGACTTATTGATATAACAACATATCATTACCGTAAGCGCTATAGAATTAGCTTTTTATCAATCTTGATTTCTACGTTTCTTAAGTTTAAGAAATTATTAAGATTATTTCATTAATGTTACCGATACAAGGAAACTTTGTACTACACTCTAGCTGGCTGACTTTTTTAGTTTATGACTTCCAGTAACGTTAAAAAGCAACAAAAACGCTACAAATTCTTTCACTGGGTTTATTGTTCAATTGGCTTGCGTTCATGATTTGAATTTCTACTAAGCTTTGGAGTGTCCGCGTTTCACAGGTGATAGAGCGATTATTGAATTTCAGGAGATATGCATAGGGCACGTAAATCTGTTCTCAACCAAAATACCTATATGGATTGATCAGTTGATCATATTTGTGTGCCTCCTGAAATTGAATAATCGCTCTATCACCTGTAAAACACGCACACTCCGCAGCTTAGTACAGATTCAAATCATGAACGCAAGCCAATTGAATAATAAACCCGAGTGAAAGACTGCTTATTTACCCCAGTAATAATATTGAATAATATTTACCTATATATTATCAGCGTTTCATGCATATCAGAATGCTTCAACCCGTGTATCGGCTATAAACTAGAAGTATCCACATCGGCTATCACTCCAGTAACAACATTCACTACAACTCGACGCTATCGGCATCACTAGGTTACAAACAAACAATAATAAACCAAAAAACGCAAATGTTGGCACCATACATCGGGCCATACATCGGGAATGGTTTGACCTACGGACCTGGGGAGGGGCTCATTCGATTCCTGACGGTATGTTCTTAAAATAAGTTTACATTCATGCCGGTTGGACTTGTTTTGAGGTTTTTAGGGATTTTACAAAACTTTGACAGCCTTAAAGGGCACTTTAAATTGAGTGAGAGAGCTGGCTCAAGAATTGGGGCGTCGTCGGAAAAACATGGATTTTTCCTGAAAATTTCAGAATCTTTTGCTCCAGCCGTTTTCGAGAAATCGTGCGTACGGCGTACGGCGGACGGACGGAGAAATGTTTATTGCAGATTCGGATTCTACACCCTTTGAAACGTAAACCATGAAATTTTCAGGGGGATTAGAATTTTTTTCCAGAGCAATTACAATGGTTTATTATTGAATAATAAACTAAAATACGTTCTTAGCACCCCCCTCAAGATATGTCGAATTCAAATTTCAAATTAAAAGAAAATGCCCGTCCGCCCTCCAGATCTTTTTTCCGAAACTACTAGACCACAGTTAATGTATAAAAAATCAGAAATGGGCCGAGGGGAAACCAAAGGGCTGGAATTTCAAAAAATCACAACATGTTTAACCGTTCAAAACTATGTTTGTGTGCTTGTTATCGACATCCCTTCATTGAATCGAATGATCTCACTCGGTCCGCTTCATGTTCGTCCGCTCGCTTTCCCAAACTTTGAGAGCAAAAAATTAAGTCGATATGAATCTGAAAGTTACTGAGCATACTGAAGCTGACCTGTGTATAAGTTCTGGGACGGGAAGAATTAGAAATTAACCCGCTGACAGCCTGCTCCCAAGGGCTATGATTTGATAAACTTTATATCAATTACATCTCAGTCAACATTTCTAAGTGTGCTATTATCCGTTTAAGTGATAGAGAGTTTCGTTATTGACATTGGTAGTCGCGAATCATTATTCATTCGTTTATTCAGTTCGATTGTGACCTGATTTTCAGGGCTGCAAGAGACTGGAACAAAAAAACGTCTGCCAAGTGGGTGTGGCACATAGCTTCCTCGTATCCATAACATGACTGTATAGATCATTGAAAATTATTATTGACTAAAGAACTTCGTTCAATTAGTCGAAGTAAATATTGAATTAGGGTAAATTTATTGTTATGCAGTAGCATAACTTGAGAAAATAAAGGTAGGCATGTTCAACTATTGAACAAACTATAAAATATACATAATAAGTCCGAACAATCCCTGAAAATTTCATCGAAATTGGTCAAGCACTCCCGGAGTTATGCGCGTAACAAGGATTTCACGTTTGCGCATGCGCAGAGGCTACTATTGATCCGGGGGTCATGAAACCTATAGGGGACCATCTACACCCCAACTCGCACAATCCCTGAAAATTTCATCAAAATCGGACTATAACTTCGTGTAGTTTTGCCCGTAACAAGGATTTGTGACAGACAGACAGACACACACAGACAGAACGGAACCAAAATTGTTCAGAATGGTCTAGAACGCAAATGCGAGTGGAATTTTTGATTTTGGAGACAAGAGAAATTTTCGGAAAGTGAAACATTTCCGCTACCTTAGTAGACTCGGAAGCAAAAGTCTAGTTAAAAGCCTAGTCTAGTCCAGCTGTGAACATTTTTGACAAAACCACACAGCTATTTCAAAAGCCATTTTGGTTTATTATTCAAAAATAAACCATTGTACTTAATCGCTCTTGAAAAAAAAAGTTTTTAACCCCCCTGAAAATTTCATGGTTTACGTTTCAAAGGATGTAGAATCCAAATCTGCAATAAAAATTTTTCTTAGCTAGACCGTGAGGCTTCTCTAGTATTTCCATCATTAATACAATTAAAAGGTGAGGCCGTGCCAGGTGTGAGGCTTAAGTAACGTACCACAGACTACGTCTCATTTGCTTAAATAATTAATAATTAATAATAATATTAATATTCTTATTAATTCTTAATGAATTAATTAGGTATTTATTAATGGGAAAATAAAAATTAAAAATTCCTCAAAAATGTAGAAGCTACTGTTGTTTGAGAATTCACAACGGTGCTTACAACTTGATAAGTGACCCTTTCACAAAAAATCGTTTTGTTTAGCGATAATCACACTTCTGAATTGATGGTGAATTTACATAGGTTTTCCTGCTTGTCGCTCAGGAAAGGCAAAAAAAAACCGAAGACGTTAATTGGCCAATTCAACGACCAAGAGGGAAGATTAAATCGACTAACAATTCCACTTTCCTCTAAATTTTCATGCGAAACTTTTTTTTTCCGAGTCTACTAAAGTATTAAGCATTGTTTTCACTTTTTTTTTTGTCTCCAAAATCAAAAATTCGACTCGCATTTTGCGTTTTAGACCTTTCTGAACAATTTTGGTTCCGTGTCTGTCTGTGTGTCTGTGTGTCTGTGTGTCTGTGTGTCTGTCTGTGTGTCTGTCTGTCTGTCAGCAAATCCTTGTTACCAAAACTACACGAAGTTATTGTCCGATTTTTGATGAAATTTTCAGATTGTATATATTTTAGATTTCCCCTTACCTACATTCATGACTCAATAGTAGCCTCTGCGCATGCGCAAACGTGAAATCCTTGTTAATAACTTTGGGAGTTCTTGACCAAAAAAAAAATTTTCAAATGTGTAGATGGTCCCCTAACGTTTCATGTCTCCGGATTAATAGTTCTGCGCAAAAAAGTGAAATCCTTGTTACGCGCATAACTCCGAGAGTTCATGACCAATTTTGATGAATTTTCAGGGATTGTTCGGTTGGGGTGTAGATGGTCCCCTAAAAGTTTCATGACCCCCGAATCAATAGTAGCCTCTGCGCATGCGCAAACGTGAAATTTGTTACGCGCATAACTCCGGGAGTTCTTGACCAATTTCAATGAAATTTTCAGGGATTGTGCGGGTTAGGCGTCCCTATAGGTTTCATGACCCCCGGATCAATAGTAGCCTCTGCGCATGCGCAAACGTGAAATCTTTGTTACGCGCATAACTGCGGGAGTTCTAGACCAATTTCGATGAAATGTTCGGTGATTGTGCGGGTTAGCGTATAGATGGTCCCCTATAAGTTTCATGACCCCCGGATCAATATCAGCCTCTGCGCATGCGCAAACGTGAAATCCTTGCCACAAGCATAACACCGGGAGTTCTTGACCGATTTCGATGAAATTTTCAGGGATTGTTCGGAATTATTAGGTATATTTTATAGTTTGTTCAATAGTTGAACATGCCTATCTTTATTTTCTCAAGTTACGCTCCTGCATAACAATAAATTTAAGGCCTAATTCAACATTTACTTCGCCTAATTGAACGAAGTTCTTTAGTCAATAATAATTTTCAATGATCTATATAGTCCTCTTATGGATACGAGGTATGTGCACACCCACTTGAAGGTTTTTTATTTTCCAGAGTGTCTAATTATTATTATTTTTTTTTTTTTTTAAATCTAGAATTGACCAGACGAAAGTGGAATGAAGTCAAAGTTCTTAGTTTAAGAAAGTACGCAATACAAAAGCATGAGAAAATGAAAACTATTTCTAAAATCTCTCTCTCTCCCCCTCCCCCTCCCTCTTTTTGCCTCCGAGTCTACCAAGGTAGCGGAAGCATTGTTTTCATTTCGGAATGTGAAAATTTTTTTGTCTCCAAAATCAAAAATTCCACTCGCATTTTGCGTTTTAGACCTTTCTGAACAATTTTGGTTCCGTGTCTGTCTGTGTGTCTATCTGTTTGTGTGTCTGTCTGTCAGCAAATCCTTGTGACGGGCAAAACTACACGAAGTTATAGTCCGATTTTGATGAAATTTTCAGAGATTGTGCGGGTTGGAGTGTAGATGGTTCCCTATAGGTTTCATGACCCCCGGATCAATAGTAGCCTCTGCGCATGCGCAAACGTGAAATCCTTGTTACGCGCATAACTCCGAGAGTTCTTGACCGATTTCGATGAAATTTTCAGGGATTGTTCGGTTTGATGTGTAGATAGATTGAACGATGTATGTATTTGATTTTATTTATGTAAAAATATATAAATAAATATTGTTTGTTCAATAGTTGAACATGCCTACCTTTATTTTCTCAAGTTATGCTCCTGCATAATAATAAATTCACCCTAATTCAATATTTACTTCGCCTAATTGAACGAAGTTCTTTAGTCAAAAATAATTTTCAATGACCCACTTGGCAGACGTTTTTTTTGTTGTGACTGATAGATTTATATAAATTTATTCACTACCTACATTCTACTGAGTAGCGAAGTGGAATAAAGAAAGCACTGGACTTTGCCAAAAAAAAATCCCCAAGTTCATAGTGAAGCTAAAATGTCCATAAATCGTACACAGTGTTTCTAAAAATTCCAACTACAGCTTCCATAGTTGTTCAGATGATTTCAGAGCCTTATTCCGTACTTCTTAGATATTTGTTTTAGCAACTAGATTCTTCCATTCGTGGTTGGATAAGTAGATTGTAACAGACAACGGCGAATGGGAAAGCCGCAAGGACAAACCGATGTCAGGATGGGCAGTGGAGGTCTGCGGTTGAGAGGGAACGGTGGTAGGGGGTTTGAACTGTACTTAAGACTATCAAGGACCGCGAGGTGCCTTCTGATAGTGCCAAGCGAGTCCGATGGGGCATTGGAGGGGTCTGCAACTCGGTCAGGGTTAAGAACTAGGAACCGGGTTATCAATGAGGTGACAAAAGTCAAGGCTGTTGCCTCTGTCCAGTCCATCGACGAGACCGAACAATGACGTTGATCTAACTCGTGGTGTCAAACGGAAGATTGAGTTCTTTTCAATGTTCTACGGATAACAGGCTTAAGTAACCGGTCATACCCATAAGTAAACGTGGAGCTTGAAAACCCTTCCGCCCGATTAGGTTGGTTCATTTATAACCACTGTAAAATTAAGATTCGGTGATTCTTGAGGCTGGGCTGAATTAGAACGTTTTGGTTTATTATTCAACTAAACCATTGTAATCGCTTTCAATGAAAAAAAAAAAAAAAAAAAAACCCATGAAAATTTCATGGTTTACGTTTCAAAGGATGCAGAATCCGAATCTGCAATAAAAATGTTTCCGTCCGTACGCCGTTCGCACGATTTCTCCCAAACGGCTGGAGCAAAAAATCTTAAATTTTCAAGAGTTGCCATCAATATTTCAAACAAGCCCGAATATTCTTTACCAGCATCTCACGAATTTACAGTCGAAAAGATTGTCGAAGTTTTGTAAAATCCCTAAAAACCTCAAAAAAGGGTCAATCTTCGGCCTTTTCTTTTTGAAGAACTTTCCATTTTTTGTCATATATATATATATAATTTTTTTTTTTTGTTGCCAGAACCCCCTGAATCGAAATTGGAATGTCCAATCAATCAAGCGTCCAATGAAAACGATACCCCACACATCGTTCTCAGCCCCTCCCACTTCGGTTTGACGTAGCCGTTAAACCATCATTATTCCCGATGTATGGCCCGATAACAGCAAATTGAACATTCAATACATAATGGTACCTAAAGTTGTGATCAATTTAGCAAAACAAACCAAAATTTTTTACGTTTTGAAACCAAGTAACCTTGAAATATGGAAACATTTTGATTCAAATGGTCAAACTAATTTGTAACTAAAAATATAAAAGGGTTTCATACGATTATTGTCTATTTTAGTTCATTCTATAATTGCATGCCCGTCTTACGACTTTAAAATGCAAATATGCATATTTTTCTTGCAATTAATTAAAAAAAAAACTGCTGCAATTCTTTCATTTTATTTTCAATTTCATGATTCGAATAAATGGTATCTAAAATAAATTTGGAGTCACACGTGATAGACCATTATTGAATTTCGGAAACAAATATGATCGACTGATAATCCAAATATAATTTTTCATACGATGAGAACCGATTACTTTTGCAATCGATTTCAATTAATTATTCGAATACTTTTCCGATTAAAACAGTATTTTTCAAATCGCGAATCATTGAATACAAATCGAAAAGTAAAGAATTTGAATCGTTACTTTTTCTGTCGTTAATGTTTTTCGCATCGCGCGTATACGATTAATTTATTTTGCTTCACTTGATGAAGATTTCACTGGCATTACTTCAGTTTTAGGATGGTAAATTGAATATTAAGTTAAATCAATGGTTATTCGTAGTAAGATCAACTGTACATAAAAAGGTCCAATTTTGTCATTCCTCCGCTCTTGTTTACGGAATTGACAGGCCTCGCAACTCATAGGCATACCGTTCCTGCACTATTTGATAAATGATGGGTTTGATCTATATGGGTGGACTGTCCGGCATTCAAGGGACAAATACATTTTTACATGCCACCTTGCTCGACTCGTCAAGCGTTTACCATTTTTCCGCTTAAGATGTCTTTAAATTATTCGCTCGGTGTGCGCCAGGTTACAGGCCAGCGAGAATTCAATCGCTTGGCGACACTGTCGAGTGACTACGAATTCTCTGACTTGAGAATCTTCTCCCCATCTCAGTTTCGATCTTTTCGATGAACTTGGAAGTTCCAGCCTAGAAAATCTTAATTTAAAACATCATCCCATATAAGTAAGCTAATATATCCATGAAGATACATCACCCCATCTTAATTCATTATATCTCTTCAATTTTCGGAACAATTCCGAAAATTTTGATCAGCATTAGGTCGGAACTGAATATCTGGAACCATGAATATCTATAGTTCACCATCTTCATTGAAACCCCAACAAGAGAGTTCCCTAATTATTCTTTTATTGATTTAAATGCCCCGTCTAATTTATTACATATCGCCACGTTCAAATACGTTTTTATCTGAAGAATCCGAATCTACAATAAAATTTTCCGTCTGTCAAACCCCTAACAAGCAGAGAAATAATTTTCTTTATTACCTAATTATTCGTTTTATTGACTTAAATGCCCCATTCAATAATTTACCAATTACATTTCAAAACCTAATTTTTACGTTTTTTCCTGGTTTGTTCTCTTTCTTGTCACAACATAAATGAATAATTAAGCCAATTGATAACGGTGGGTTGAAGTCTAGTGCATACTCAAAATTTACAGTATATAATATAAAAAGAGCGCTTTCGGTGCCTGAAGCACTCAATCCACTCAAAACGGGAAAGAAACGTCAAATTCCATGAGAGTAAGGGATTTAAAATTATTTAAATGATTTATTTTCACAGTAGTTAATAAATTTAAAATAATTACTATAGTATTGGAAACATTGAACGTAGAAAACCTGAATAATGCGTCGGTTTGCAACAGAACTTCAAAAAAAGAAGGAGAAATTAAACGCACACAAAAAAGTGGACACGGATGTCGAAGGTGATTGCAAAATAATTACTCCATAGCTTTCATTGACAAATTGTCGCCCAGCTTAAAAACTGAATGTTTGATTGCTACGCGCCGCCTTACCTAACATGTTGTCGTCTGGCCATATCGAGCGTCGAAGCGGAGATCGCTCCGGATTATAAATATTAATACGTATTGCTTCCGACTGTTTTTCATTCTGCCGCAGTTTCGTCTTTGAGACGTGAGAGCGCTACGGGATCAAATTTCATTTGGTAAAAAAACAAAACTCCCAGAAACTGGTTCAAATCGTTCTTGTATAATTAGGCAAGTTTTCTTTTGCAAGTTCAGTTCCTACGCGTTGCACGTTCACCTTTTGCTCTTTTTCTTGTGGAGACACTACTCGTTTAACGAAATATAGTGGTATATCGCCATTTCAAGCTGTCTCATCAGGTTATACTATCTGTACTTCGCTCTCTGGGGATCTTTGGCGATCTTCTGGAGTGGTTGGAGAGCTATTTGGTCGGTAGATTGATGATAGTCAGGTGTAAAGACAAGTTATCCACACCATTTCTTGCCACATCTGGTGTTCCTCAAGGTTCACATGTCGGCCCTCTGCTGTTTCTTTTGGTTATCAATAGTGTGAGTATGGTGCTAAGCAAAGTCAAATATCTTTTATTTGCTGATGACCTGAAATTATTTCGGATTGTGGAGTCGGATGGGGACTGTCGGGTTCTTCAAACCGCGCTTGATTCACTGTCTGTTTGGTGCTCAGACAATAGTTTGGCCCTAAACCCTTCGAAGTGTGCCATTATCTCCTTCCACCGCTCTGTGAATCCATTGGTCCATGAATATTCAATCGGTGATTCGTTACTGAGAAGAGTTACGTCCGCTCGGGATCTTGGAGTGCTTCTAGATACGCAGCTCACCTTCACTGACCACATCACATCGATTTCTTCCCGTGCAATGCGTGCTTTGGGATTCGTGAAAAGGAATACGAGGGAGTTCACCCAGGTCCCTGCTATAACTGCTCTTTATGTTTCCCTAGTTGCCCCTATAATGGAATTCGCTTCTGTGATTTGGAGCCCATTCTATAAGTGCCACATTGACCAGCTGGAAAGAGTTCATCGACGTTTCCTCCGTTACGTGGCATTCAAGCTTCATATGCCAATGGACCTCCTAAGCTATGAGGCTATCGACAGGCAGTGCGGAACTGTACCCCCTCTAGTCAGAAGATACCAATCCGACATTTCATTTTTATACAATGTCGTCAATAATCGAGTCGATTCTCCCCATCTTCTGGAAATGGTAAATTTCTTGGTGCCTCGTCCCGCCTCACGATCGAGCAATCTATTTTGGACATCCTTCTCGCCGACAAACTACATGTACCACCGCCCTCTGTCTAGACTGCCACGTGAGACCAACTGCTTGCTAAATGAATACCCAGAAATTGATTTCTTCAGCACCTCATTGCCCTCTCTCCGCCTGAAGGTGAAGCAATTATGCGAAATTGTGCCCAACTTTGGACTATAAACAGTGAATTGTTCTTTTTTTTCTCTCTTTTTTTCCATTTCTTACAAAATTGTAAACCAAGTTAAGCGAATTTGATTTCTTTTTCTTCCCTCCGCGGTGATTTATTCATGTATTGTGATATTTCTAATGTATTGGGCTTGCCCGTTTTATTGAAATAAATAAATAAATAAATTCCTGAACCAGGGTTTAGCAATCCGCTGAGTTTCTAAATTCCTATTGTCAATCCATCTATTAACCAAGGTGCTCGAATTCTCTATCAGCAGGACTCTTCCAGGAGTACCTTTACGTATAAAACTAATTGAAGGGTCATGGGGGAAAAACGATCAAAATCCTAGACTTCAAAATGTCCAGAATATCGATTTTAAAGTTGAATGAGTCGTCATGGGTACTGGTGGTTGGGACAAAAATCAATATTGAAACACATTGTGTTCTAATAGCATTTATTTATAATATTCCGTTTCAAAAAAGTTGGTTTTAAGACATTTTATTGTATATTTTACAATTTTTCAAAAAAATGCGCGGACTTGGATCTTTTTTCCCGTAAATAGAGGGTTTATCGCTGCTTATGTGAAATATAAAGTGGTATGTACTTACTATGCTTATTAATTGTTGAAATTAAAATAAAACTTTAAACATGCGCCAGCTTAAAAAAGTTTTTTTTTGTAAATAAAAATGAAAGAAAAAACACGACCTTACTTAATCTATTCGTCACAGTACGCAACATCATCAGTAAGAGGGTTGTCAATATAATCAACATCGTCTTCATTATTCACTGTGCTGTCTTCCTGGTTGACAAGTAAGGGGTTATCACGGATCAGATTACGGTAAAACAATCTTGCATCTGGGTCCTCCAAAAACTTGGTTAAGTGCTGGAGGTCCTTCCATTTGGCAGTTTTTATGGGCACAGGGCTTTTACAAAGCTTCATTACTTACTGGTAATGTAGACGGGTGGAATAGGGAAATGGGTTTGTTTGTTTGGATTTCGATTATCTTTCCCAATGACGCTCGGGACTTTGATCGTTTTTGAGCGCAGACGTTTATTTCCGCTAGTGATTTGCCTAGGAACCTGCACCCCATGTGAAACATGCACCGCATTCTACTCTAAACCAGGGACAATATCCCGCCTTTAACTCATTTCGGACCAAAAATGGGCTTCGATCGTTTTTCCCCAGGACCCTTCAATTAGCTTTATGGTTCCTTGATAGAACCTGACAGTACTTACCGCCCATGTCTAACATACCTACCTTACAAATAAATACCATTTTAAGAGGAGGAGTATGGTAGTTTTCTTTATAACGGTAAAATACGTCTACCCTGCGAACAATCTGTCATGTAACCTAGATAATTAGAGATTGGCATTTCCTAATAGCCGCTCTGATAAAGATAATCGGAGCTATTTCATTCCAATAACGTTATCGATAACGAATTGGTTGAAGTAAGCTCAGCCGGTACGTCTTGAAGTCACCATACCTTCATTCATATAGACTTACATCGTCATACGTATGTCCTTACGTTTGCTAATTTCCTAAACCCTTCCTTTGCTAATTTTTTTTCAACCTTGTTCATGTTCATCGCAATTACAATTCGACAGCGTCATGTACAAGCCAGTCGGCATATACGACTTCCTTGAGAGAACGATTCAAAAGTTTATACTAAAATACCAGAAATTTTGAAAGTTGCTGTTGGAGTTTATGGATTAAAGTTCGTCTCTGGGCATTGGTTCGGTTGGCTCTCCATCGGATCTTTCGCAAACAAAAAATAGCTTCATGTTTAAACTTAACATAAAAAAATTCTTCCTGATCACACACCTACATAGCAGAAACCTGAAAAGTGCCCGACTTTTCGTGAGGGATTAGCATCGATGTTCGATATTTTGAATTTATGTTTCATAAACGCGAAATTGCTTATGTTGTTTTCTACAATTGAAAAAACTTGGAATTGACGTAATTTTTTTTTAGTATAAAACTATTTGTAGTCCATTGTATTTTTTCAAAATATGAAATTAGTTGAGAGATTCATTGTATCCAGTATGTTCCTTCAATTACCTGTTTAAAATGATTTTTTCCCAAAACATCGATGTTTAGAGACCGATGTTTTGGTTCGATTTTAACATCGATGATGAACGTAATTCTCATCGATGCTCATTCCTAATTTTTGTTCAAATGTTAATCGCAATATTAAATTAAAGAGGAAGTAGAGAATCAACACAAGCTAAGCGTTAGTTTGTTGATTGTCGACAAATTAAACATTCCACTCATGCTGCATGATCACAAGAGCGAATTTTCCAAACCTATTCTGCTATAATCATGTGAAAGTTGAGTTTAAATTTGGACACTTTGCATATTTATAAATTTTTTGCACATTTTAATTAAATTTAAATATTTAATTAAAGATAATTACAGATTTCGTACCAATTTTACCTTCAATTTTAAAACCCCTCTAGTTGATTGATGATGAACTTTTTTCATTCTGCTGAAAATGATCAAGTTACCGATTTTTTGCTGTTTTCCGTCAATATTTTAGTAAATGTTTGAAGTTGGACTAATTTAATGCGTTCCAAAAGTGGTGTCCAACAAACTAACATTTTTGGGGAAATAACGAAGTTTGTATCTATCTATCTATCATTTTTGTGAGATAGGTTCTCTACTGGGAATGGGTAATTTTCATCAATCGATTATGCTGGAATTCACTGTTTGTGTATCCATGTTAACTCGCAATTCATCACTTGAAATATGTTCCAGCAATATTTTGCAAACTCCCAGAAAGAATTGTTTCCTTTTCGCTCATCTTGACTTTAAACTTCAACTTTCACGCTTATCGTGACTTGTTTGGCCATCTTGGTCTCCTGTTCTTCGGTTCCAGTCCGCACTTTGATTTTCATGACAGCAATAATTCATTTGCAGTTGTAAAACTGGCTTATCTTTAATTACCTGATACCCATTGATAGATTAGGGTATCGATTTCAATACATCGATTCAATAAAGCTAACTTGTGCAATGTAAAAACTTGGCTTTGTGCACCTTGAACGTAAAAAATGCTTGTATACAATACAACCCCATCAGTTTTCGATAGATTGCAATCAAAATTTTAGAAACTTCGTGAGTCATGGTAAAAATTTCTTTAAAACTGTGATACAACTATTTTTCCCTTTTTAAGTTAGCTCTTGCATAACAATCAAACCTCAGGGAAAACAATGATAACTATGCCCCCCGTTTCCCAAGCTGGCCAAATTTCCCTTTTTCCTTCACTAGATGAACATCATTTTTTAACTTTGAGTTATTTATCTGGGTTTTCCTCCTTACCGATGTGATATCATACATTAAGCTTGTGAATAAATGTACCTACTTTTGCTTTTGGGTTGGTTGAATTATGAAAGAACTAGAAGTTTAGTTATAATCATAGATTATATTATATTGCATATACACACGATATGTATATTAATTCTTATCTTAAAATAATTTATACTTTCTCAAATTTACAAAATATACAATAAAAGGAAGACACAGTGATATTGTTGCAAAGGCACTCGGTCATAAAGCTATCAGTCATTTCATTCTATACAATATGTACATGAGATCAATAAAAAAAGTAAGGAATAATTGGAGTTCTCCAGGCAATATGTGCAGCAATTAAGGATGGCTAGGATTCCGAAAGGATTGACAATAGTGAGTTGCTATCATCTGGATGATTCGTCACCATGGGCGCCACGGGGATCCTTGGCTGGATTTGTTGACGACTAGGGATAGGGGCTGAGCCAATGGCTGTGGAAGTGGAGGGGGTGAAGAGATGACAAAGGCGTATTCACCGTTAGGTAACCGTGTGGTAGATGCAGGAACCAGCACCAGGTTCTGCTGAGGATGGGGAACTGGTGTCATCGGTGCAGTTGGACTGGGACCTCTGGGCGAAACGGGATTAATCTGCTGGGGACTTGGACAACTTTCTCGCGAATCCATACAAGTGCTGAGGTGTTCAACCAACCGACGTTTGACGTTTAGATCAATTCCTGGGAATTTGCCGATCTCTGTGACGCATTCTCCCCATCCAGCTTTGAACTTGTTGACGACAGTCGGATCTGCTGCAGCAGCCAGCACTGCCTGATGGCGCTGCAACGTCTCTACGTGCTTCACTGTCATTTCTAGTATATCAGCCTTCTCCAACTTCGAATGTCTTGCGGGCTGTAACAAATCAAAACAAAATACATTGAAAGTAATATTCATTTGTAGGAAGGCTTATCTATATGTAAGTGAATGTACAAGGATATTACCTAACTCAAGAAATATGAAGGAAAACGTGAACGTAAGTGAATTATTGGTTGTGGATATCGATTAGAATAATTGGATAACAATAAACCTACACAAAAGTCACCCAAATCAGTCGTAACTATATATTTTTAGATCGTAAAGTTAATCTTACATAATATGAAGGTACGTAAATTATTTACTCAATTGTACCTATTTGAGAAGATGCAGACGTATTCATACGGAGCCTAGGGCACTGCGGAATAATTCTACGGGATCAATTTGTAATTCAAACTAGAATTTCGTTTCGTGAATAAAGCACCGTGGAAAAAACCAAACCAAATGTGCATGAACGCCGATTCATTTGAATTTCAAATTATATTTTTATTTCCGAATGTGAACAACGCTTTGCGGGAAAAACAAACATTTTCCTTAGTTGACTCTACGCTCAACGCACTCATTCTAATGTGTTAAAATTGAGAACTACATTTGTGAAATGATCCTATCCTCTCCACAATATTAAATATTTCTAGTTTCAGGCTAGTATGAAATCCTGGAAATGCCCTGCGTAATTTTGAAGGATGTGAACATGAGAAGGCTTGAGATAGAATATGACACGTTTCACCTCTCAATTACACTCATTACAATGGTACCGAAACGAGAAACTCCATAAGAAAAATAAGTGAGATACTAGGATAAGATATATTAAAGTTTGGATCAAATACCTATTTCAATAGGATCTGTATTGATTTTCCATTGAATGGTCCATAAATTCAAATAAACGCAGCTCACTTGTCTTGCCGATATGAAATTTCATGAGAGATATCTCGGATATTTCTCAGATGTCTATAGTTATTCCTATGGCCTCGTTAAAAAGCCCATTTAATAAACCGAAATGGATACGACACTAGTGCCGTACTACTTTTTTCAAATTGAATAATTTTTCAAGGTAATTCAAACGAGTTAAAATCAACAAATTTTAACAAAAAGTGATTCGGGTAGGAATTAGCTGCTGGAATTGAGAATATCACTCTTCAAATGACTTTAGACAACTGAAATAGGTACGGAAAATTCCTTTCAGAGTATCCATCTTAAAAACGTAGGTTAGGGGGGGTTATATCCAAAGAGAATACGACTGGGAGGGGAGGCAAAAAACTAAGTGATTCCAATTTGATACAGAATCGAGCAGTCACTGCCGCAATCCGAGTAGCTATGGGCGAAATAAGTCTATACAACGTTTTAGGATATGAGGAGGGCTTACGACCAGTTGTTTTTCTATTTGAAACCCGAAAGATATCTCCCGCAATCAGACTACCGGTCTCTTTGAGATACGAAGAAAAAACTTGTTGTCTTGTTTTCTTTTCCTCGTTGTGTTTATTTTTTCTTCCTCTCCAGCTCGTGCCTTCGTTACGCAAGACGTCGTTGTCAAGCGAGATTGACGCACGTCTCAAGACTGCATGCAGTATTCATGCGGACTCGGCTGCTTTTTCAACCTTCGTTTTTCCTCAATTTTTTCTCGTTTTTTTTTTGCCATTTTGCGAATCATTGTATCACGGCATAATGACGTAAGTCTCAATACGCAATTTTTGTGAGCGCGCGTCAAACATTCAGAAATTAAAGAATTGAAACCCATGTAATCTGACATCCCAGTAAATATATTGGGAATTATTAAACCAACCATTGAAACGCTCGAAATTGTTCAATAACAAACTAATGATTGGAACATTTATATTCAAGTACTACTTCAATAATTTTCACCATGGTTCGTCTTATTTAACTTAATCTCAATGCTAATGACACTTTCACACAACACCATATCTCAGGCAGAGTTGAGTAAAAACTAAAAATAAAACTGCTTTAGTTTAGTTTCATTGCTTTCGAAAACTAAACTAATAGTTCTAGTTTGTCGTCGAAACTAACGGCCAGAACTAAATTAGTTCTTTTTTTTATTGGCATTATAAATTTATATACAGCCATAATATAATACATTATTACATTTATTTCTTATTTCTATTATTACATTTATTTCTTATTACTTAAAAGACTGTTCGACGATTAGACTTCGTTCCTCCACTCTCCATTTTGCTAGAGCGACATACTGCGAGCTGAATCGGTTCTCCATAGACTGTACGAGTTTATAGTGGAAATAGGTGAAGACATTTAAATTAGTTCTTAGTTGATTGGAGCAACTAAAACTAAATTAGTTCTATTTACTTCAACTAAATTAGTTCTTAGTTTCCGCTTTAGTTCAACTAATTTTTAGTTAACTAGTCCCAACTCTGAATTCGAACAAACCGGTCGAGGGGTCGAACTTTCATGGAAAATGTTGCCAAAAAAACCGAATCTCAAAAACTCTAGTCGTAGTCCCGCCGTGCTGAAGCCATTTGCAATCGATTCAGCACCCCAACAAACATGAAAAAACGATGTCCCACACGCCTATGTCAATTAGATACCACTTTTGGATTTTCTACCACATTTATGTAAATTTGGCTGACTATGCACCAGGTAAACGCGCTGGGAGTGGTCGCAATCGACTCAGCGCCCAAAAAAATGTGTAAGCGAACACCACAGTTCTAGAAATGACAAATTAGTTTTTAGTTGAACTAACAACTAAACTAATAGTTTTAGTTGAGGACTGAAACTAATTTTGGAACTAATTTAGTTATAGTTTCTCCTTCTCAACTGAGAACTAATTTAGTTCTAAAATTAGTTTATGGATACGAACTAAAACTAAATTAGTTCTATTTAGTTCAACTAAATTAGTTCTTAGTTTCCGCTTTAGTTCAACTAATTTTTAGTTAACTAGTCCCAACTCTGATCTCAGGCATAAATTTAACGAATTAGAACAGGAACTTACGTCTTTTTTCATGGCGTCCAATATGAGGGATTTCAATTCATTGAGGCAATTGTTTATCCTCGCCCGTCGTCTTTTCTCCATGATTGGCTTGTTGCTCTACAACAGAACATACCATTTCACCATTAGTTGGGCATGTGAGGTTAGAAACAACACATAGGTGATTTCAACGATATTGGGTCCAGAGATAGAGAAATAACCATAAAAATAAACAAGTGTAAGAAGTGTGTTGTCAAAAAAATGAGTGGTTATTTAAATGTAGTAGAACGAATTTCCATTTGAAGAAGGTAGAAAATTACCATACCATCATGACTAACATCGTATAGGTTCATAACTCCTACGATTCCAAGATAGTCGGCGCATAGTAATAGATTTTTGGTAGGTGAAAAAGGTGGTGATCAACTTTCAACTTGTATTTTGTTTTAAAAGGTCCTAAAGAATTTTGCTATTTGTCAGGCTAGCTATTTCATTCTGAATCTAGGTGACAGTCAAAACAATAATAATTTACATTCAAGTTTTGATGGAATGTTCGATGATTGTGTGGTTTGGCTCTTAGATGGTCACAACGATGCACGTCACACATAGTTTACATCCGGTTTTTTTCCAGATTCTTCGATACAGAGCGGATCAAGTGGGTTTTCGACCGAATTATAGCAGATAGAACACAGTATAATAAATCATCACAGCATCTGCTTTGTATCTTCAAGGTATTACTTATATTAGGTATGTAAATATAAATATGTGTCTACATATATTAGGTAAATATGTGTCTATATATTTGTCGCAGGTACATTGCGGAACCCAATTCTTTCGTGAAGTGCCTAGGCGCTTCACGAAAATTCGTTTGAAAATTCATAATTCGTAAAATGCCGAGGAGTTTCGTGAAATGCCTCGGAGTTACTGGAAACGCCTAGGCACTTTTTGAAGCTACACCGGCAGATGGTGAAATGTCAACAGTTGAACACTTGTTGTGGACGCTTTGCTCTCTCTCATTCTTGATAACTTGTTTAGGACACTTTGCTCTGTTTCATTCGCCCCTTTATCAGATCAGATAACCCCTCTTAATCGGCCTCACCTCCTGATGTGAAACTGTCTTGTTTGTCAGTCCAGTCTGTATGTGTTTATGAATCGAGCAAAATGAGCTCCTCCTCCCACCCATTTTTTGACGATGCCTAATATACTTTTGTATTATTACGTATTTTGTCGTTTCTTCTCTTTCCCTCAATCCCACTGACCTTCTCCAGGAATTTCAGGGAACGCCTAGGCGTTTCGAGAAAAGCCTAGGCACTTCATGAAATTATTCGATCGATTAGAAAATACGGGAACTTCGCTATCTGCCTAGGCACTTCGTGAAGTACCCCGCTCCGCAATGTGCCTGCGACATATACAAGTAAACGGAGATATTTGAAATTGAATTTAATACCTTAATACTAAATCGAGGCGCTATGATCGGACAAGCTGTTCCAAAATTCACCGTGATAGCTTAGCATAGCGGCTGAATTATAAACTAGCTGGAGAGGCTAGGAACTACTGATGTGTTTTGATTATTTGTGCCGTGGGTCTCGTTTGAAATCCGAGTGATTTTCTCAGGTGTCCAGTGGTGTTTAACATGTACCGAAATAATTTATTCTACTGCGAAGTACACAGTGAATTTATAACGGGTTTACCGGGTAATCTAACTTTTCGCAAAGGTATTCGATAGTTGATGTCTCAGTAGTACAACAGATATCTTTGACCCTGAAAGGGGTAGTCTTTCTTTTAGAAAGTTGATAGCATTGAATTTTACATACATATGAATATGTAGATGTGGATGTTCTAAATATATATTTCAAATAACTGCTAATATGAATTATTAATTGGTAACTTAAGTACAAGTAGTTCCTTCTGAATAGGATCCGCCTGCACAGCTTCAAGTACATAGTTATATCAACTTCTAGCAGCGGGTTGCGTCGTGTGCCGCGGCGGTCCGTTCTAAAGAAGATCGTGGGAGCTCCGGACCGAAGCACCTTCCCTTGTTTCCTCTTCCTCAGGAAGTCCCCTCTCGGGGATCCGGGAAGGTGCGGCGCCTGGGACGGGACCCTTGAGAACGGCGCCCGTGGGAGACTCCCATCTTCGTCCTCAGTGCCCTTGCATGACCCTCCCTTGCGTCGCCTCGGAGCCGAGATGTTAACAATAGCACCAACTCGCGTTTCCTTCGTTGTTGTGTAAAAAGGATCGGAAGGGGTCGCCAGAACGCATTCTCGATGTAATGCCTCAAGGCTCGGCGAATATCGTCCGACTTCCCCATCTAGTGCTTAGCGTACTAAGGCTCCCGCCTCCGTAGTACTCATCTCATTAGCGCATCCTCACAAATATGACAAGGTGGAAATGAAATAGGCCGTACTCCCTTCCAATGACTGCGGCGATTGGCCTGCAGCACCCACAGGATACCCAGACAGAGAAAATCCAAGACAATGGAAGGGGCAGTGGTGAAACCTATAATCATCTCTGGATTCCGCGATGACCACACGATTTAATAAATTTCAAGAATTAGTTAGTACTAATGTTAAATATACAATTTCCTCTGTATAAAAAAGAAATGTCCATGCTTGCAGTTGGCGCAATTACCTCCTCATCGGCGATATTAGAGCATGTGTGGAAGTGCTGCCATTCTGGGTATTCCATACACCCCCCCCCCCCCACGCACCCACCCTCGAGGGCCTTCTCCAAAACATCAACCAATCAAATCGCTTTAAGGCTCGTGCTCAAACACGCAACTTTGAGCGAGTCCGGCAACCTTCAGGAGCTCTCCGTCCATGGAATTTCGGTTCAAAGTCACAAAAGGGTTACCATAGCAAGCGATTTTCAATCTTAAGGAGGGGTTTGTAAACTTCAAAGTGGTTTGTGATGCAATGTGATGTACATGTTTGTTGAGCAATAATTATTATGGTTACAAAAGTGTCATTAAAAGCTGTATTTGCACTGATTTCGACAACAAAAAACGTGAATTTCAAACGTAAAACACCTCAGATTAGCGCTTTCAACAGGTAATTTTTCAAAATTTACAGCCCCCCCCCCCCCCCCCTCACTTAGGGTTACTAATCGCCGCCACTGGCGATGACCTAGCGAAATGTCACGCCTCGCCACTGGAAAGGGGTTACAACCCATATCCATCACATCAACCGAATTTTTCCCACCTGTATGTTCGTAGAAAATCTGCACTTTTTCAGTTGAGCAATAGCATTACAAGAAAGTACGGTATGCAATCAGTTTCAATATATTTATCCCCCGAATTAGCGAACCCTATAACAGCGAAATTAAAAAAAAATTACTCGTTTACTCGTCCAAAGCCTAGTTTCCAACTGGTGGACTTCAACGATAAAGTGAAGCTAATTTCTCAAGCTCGGTTTTCTGAATACCTAAAGAAAACCATTAAGAGGATTTATGAGTCTCTCAATAATTGAGGGCATGAAAAAACATGAAAGCTTTTGAATTCGTGAGTTTATCGAGATTTGTTACATTTGGCGAAAGTATACTCAGAAAAAATGTTATCACTTGTATTTTGGACGTGAATTTGTATGAGAACCTACCTTATAAATGAAGATTTCGTTATCAGGCCACACTTGAGCTGAACGATGAACAGAGTGGGAAATTCTCATGTTCTCCATGACGACAGAATTGTTTGAAAATGAAAAACGTGCCGGCGAAAAAACGTGTTGTGAAGAACCAAGTTTACAAGCCGGTATAAGATGACATAGGTTAAGCCGTTAGGCACTGATATGTATAGTCTCTCTTTTTTCTTCTTGAAGTGTGGTTGCTGACAACACAGCCCATTTATTCCAAGCCGTATCTCGAAAAAAAAAAAAAACAAATAGCGAATTTCGAGGAAACATTTATGTGTCTTTTGCATCAATATGCATTGTCAAGTCGCTAACGTCGCAGCTCAAGTTTTAACAATGGATCGTTAATATCCCCTTTGCATTACTACGTTTCTACAAGAAACTAAAACATTATCAACACGTGTTCCTTGACATCCTATGAAGAGGAAACAGCCAAACTACGAAAGTTTTCTGGTATCTAGGGTCATTAACTATCAGGAAACCACTTTTGGAAGTTTGGAATAACCAAAGATGGTACTGAAAAGCGAGCCAATAAAAAAATTTAAAATTGGAAGGTAAGAAGAAAATATTTTTTTACGGGCTCTCACAACGTGAAATTTTTATGGGGACAGTAAGAAATTTAGTAGTTGTTTTACAACCGCGTGCTTCGTATGGGAGGTAATCATTGGAACGCTTGTTAAACGACTTCCTTGTTGAAACATCTTTGAATAAAATGCTCTGCCGAACGCTGCAAACCTCAGCTTATCGTCCAATAACTCTAATTGATAATCAATTTTTGCAGTTTTACAAGAGGAAATCGGTGTTAATTTTGAGGATGGGGCTACGTCAACTTCAATGCTGTATGCCTTGGGTTACAGATAATTTGCTTTCTCTCCCCATTAGCTATCAATAAAATTTACCCAATTATGACTGTTGTGGGTAAAACGCGGTTATGTGTGACCATCTTTGTGCGTTAGCACAAAGCAAAGTCTATAATAACTCCGATAACTTCTCAATAAAATCTCCAGAGAATTGATTCAACGTCATTAATTCTCCTCATGTTCACATCCACACTTTATACATAGTTATATAAATATTTCGTAGTACCTATGGGGTCCAATCCAGGAACCGCGATTGTTTTCCTTTAGAATTTTATTATTACTATAAAAAACGCTGCAAATTCTTTCACTGGGATTTATTATTCAATTGGCTTGCGTTCATGATTTGAATTTATACTAAGCTTTGGAGTGTAATGTAGTGATGTAGTAATGTGGATACTGGAGTGAACTCCTAAAAGGCTTTGTAGCCGATACACGGGTTGAAGCATTCCCGTAAATGTAGGTATAACGCTGCAAATTCTTTCACTGGGGTTTATTATTCAATTTCATTCATTTGGCTTGCGTTCATAATTTGAATTTCTACTAAGCTTTGGAGTGTGCGTGTTTCACAGGTGATAGAGCGATTATTGAATTTCAGGAGAAATGCATAGACCACGTAAATCGGTTCTCAACCGAAATACCTATTTGGATTGATCAGTTGATCATATTTGTGTGCATCCTGAAATTCAATAATCGCTTTATCACTTGTGAAACACGCACACTCCAAAGCTTAGTAGAAATTCAAATCATGAACGCAAGCCAATTGAATAATAAACCCCAGTGAATGAATTTGCAGCGTTTTTACTTCCAGTTTGAACAGAAAGTTTATATGGTAAAATTGGCTGAGTGATAGCAAGTGTGGTTCGAGCATTTTCTATTATAAAAACGGTCAACCTAGACTCATTTGGAAAAAAAGATTAGGCTCCCCGTTATCTCCCTATTTTTCTAAAAACCCAATTAAAATCCATATTCATATTTATCGTCGAATCGTCCCACATCGTTAAGAGAGGACGGCGGACGGTCGCGTGGAAAATTTTCCTCGTCGAAGAAACCGCCGTAATCGGGAACTGTTCCTTGTCACTATCACCCCAACGGTTCCCGAAACCGCTATCTTATCGGCCCGCTCCGAAATTAGTGTTTTTAAAAAGCGACTCCGAGTCGGATTTCCTTAGAAATGCGATATTGTAAAACTTTCTCGCTTGTTGCTACACGAGAGATACGAAAATTGCTCTCTTTGACGTTATGGCTTATTATCTGTGTAGAACAAAGTGGTGACGATAGGTTTGCTCGGTGATAAGTCTTCCAACAGACGAGTAGACACTGGAGGTCGAACCCATCAACAACCCCGACTCATGCAAATGAGTCGCCTTCTGGCATATTCCCACAAACTAAAATCAAGAGTCAGTAATTACCCCATTATGAATATTGGCAGCATAAATAAGAACACCTTGCATTAATATAACAGTATTAACTACCAAGGTACTACATTCCCTTACTTAGTCATAATAGGAGTACGTCCATCCTCAGCGTGTCTTCTGAATTTAAACTTTGACACTTGATATAGGGCTGAAAAACGGTTCGTTAAAAACTTTTATGAATATTAAATTTTGAGCTCCATTCTTGACTTAGTTTCATAAAAAGTAAAAAATACCCCCCCCCCCCCCCTATCACTGTTCCCCATAATATTTAAATATACATTTTTATAATTTAAAAAAGTATTTTTTTCTGCTGCTGATTTTGAGGGTATTCCAGGGTCGATTTCAATGTTATTGTGCTCATTCGATGCGGAATTCTATCTCAAACAATTAAGAGGGTTATTAGTAGGGTAATTGTATTCGTGAAATAGACTGTTTACAATTTATTAGTTCAAAACCGAAAAATGTGCCATAAAGTGAGCCTCGCCCTTTTGTAGTAGAAAACTTGGATTTACAATCTCCACGTTTTCCTGAAGTCCAGAAAAATACCATGTTTTTTCGCAATCAAAAGCCGTTTCCTCTCCTTGTTGGTACTTTGATAAATTTTTTGATATACGGTTGGAAAGAGCGTTTAATATCCTATCTCCTTGATGCCAAATCATATTTTTTCAAGAGTGTTAAGAAACCGAAAAAGGAGGTAAAAGTACAAACTTCATAAATTTTAAGAATGTGGGGTTTTTCAATCTAATTTCTTTCTCCTCAAACAAATGAACAGTAGTTTCCAAGTACATCTCATCAGCTTTCGGTCTTTCAACTCTCTTAAAAAAATATGATTTGGCATCAAGGAGATGGAAAATTCAACGCTCTTTAATACGGTATCCTCCAGTTTGAGAATACTCAAAGAATGAGTATTCTCAATGAATACTCAAGTTATATGTAATCCATTTTTTAGAAAATGTCGAAAACACGATTTAAAACTTAAATCGTCAATAACTTGAAAAGCCTGTAAAAAAGATCCTAAGAGGCACTTTTTGTTGCATATTACTTGTGGAATCGATCTTGGAAGTCTTACCTTTCAAGTCGAGACAGATTATACAATTGTGATTAGATTAATGACTGGGAAACGTTTTCGTTGGTAAAGACGTTGCGAAAGAGCTAAAACTTGAGCAAATTGTTACTCAAAGGGTCATTATTTCCGTAATACAAAACCGTCTGGCGTATATCAGTGGATTATAGACATTTACAATAAACTAAGAGTCAAAATACGGGAAAAGTCCCGAAATTTGGAAGATTTTTTAAACATATCCCGTTTAAGAAAATCGTTTTTGTAGTATTCGATTTTCTTAAATTGCGTATTTTGATTTTGATGAGTAGAATTGAGTATCAGATTTAGATTCAGCGCACCAAAATTATAAAAACGCCATCAGTTTTGCAGTCGGTTGGGGCCGTTTGAAGGTTTTCGGACAAAAGTAGCTTCTTTCCGACCACTGTAGCTCTGTGTCGACACATTTTGAGGGAAACATTTTTATATCTTGGTAAATTACAAAGGTCCAATATTGAATAAACAAAATACGACCCACGTCGGACAGCCAACAAAATTTCCCATGATTTCGGAGTTGTACTTACCAACCTGACGGTATAGTACTTTGTAAGAGTTAAAAGGGGCAAAAGGAGTCGAAAGCCATTTCGAGACCGCCCGCCTCAACTAATGGTCCCTTCCACGGGTTATGAAACGTCTGTTAACCTTTTATAGCTAGCCATACGTCTCCCCTTCTACCGGGCGGCGTCTCTTCAAAACGGAGTTTTTTTCTTCCCATCTCCTCTCATCCTTTTTTTTTTTTTTCATTTATTTATTTTTATTTCATTTTTGATGGATTTTTACCGGCACCGAAAAATCGAGTTCCGGGCGACGGCATTTCATTCCTTTTTTCATACGCCGAAAATGCGTCGCACTTCTTTCTTTTCACTTCGTGACGAAAAAACCTTGGCTGAATATCCGCTAACGATTATGCAGTAAGATAGCATGAGTGTAATCAAGGTACCTTCCCACGTTTATACTATATAATGAGAAAATATTAATGTGTTGGGTCAACCGCTTTTAAAGTGCAGTCAAAGTCCTTCTGTACTATCAAATTAACCGGTTCATCGATCCAAATCATCGTTTTACAAATCAAAATTTCTTTTAATCATCAGTCCCTTAAACTGGAAAGTTGTACCCCTTATTTACAGGGTGTCCCACGAGTTGTTCCCCCCCCCCTCCTAAAATCGTCCAAACGGGAGTAAACAAAAAAATTTTTTTTGAACCTTCATAAGTTTTTCCAAGGATCTCAAATATCATATTTGCGCAGCCCGCGCGCAACTGCGCAATCTTGCGCAACTGACAAAATGGGAACCCCAATTTTTTATTGCAGAGTCAGGTTCTACTCAAAAGTTCTTCAATTTTTTTGATTGCGCGCAACCGGTTCAGCGAGCACGCAAAGTTGTCAAATAGTGGATGATGGTGAACTCTAAAGTGTGGCACATGAATTTTCATTGTTTTTTAACGCTGATTCACGTGGTGCTATCCGTTTCTTGATTCGGCTCAATTTTTGCGGAATAATGACCTAAATTTGGTTATTTCTCGTGAAAAAATCATCTTTTTTCGCGCGTGTGTTTTAAATGAAATTTCAAGGTAATTATCCATTGCACACTTTACGCAGAGGTTTATCATTTCGGTATTGGACAGCTCCATCAATCAAATCCGAAATCAGTAATTGATCTATTACTTTTATATATTGCACACAATTATTGTGTACAGGGAATTGTAGAACAGAATATATTGTATAAACGTAACTACTGCTGTAGATTGTAAACTAAATGGTAAAGTAGCAACCAACTAAATAAATCGTGATTTCTTGTGTGATGGTGAAAAATATTTTTGAGCAACCGAACTTGAGTGAACTGAAGCTTTGCACAGATACAAGTCATCAGCTGCTTTCTGAGAAAATAAACAGCGTGGGTCACGAAAATGCTGCCGCTGTGTGCCAAAACCGGTTTTATTCTATGAAAAGTAATAATTAAATGTTTCTTCTTGTTAGGTTTTTTTTTTTTTTTTTTTTTTTTAATAGCGCGTTATTGAGTTATAGAATTACAAAAGGCAGATACATAAGTATGCTACTCCCCCCTTTAATTGTGCTTGTGCTGGGGGAAGAGTGTTTAAGACCCGTACAATTTTTTTTTTTTTTTTTTAACGTTCTAACCTACTACTAGCTAATTAACACCTTGTAGCCATGATGAGATATTAAGAGAGAAAAAAAGAAGAAAGAAGAATCTAAAAACAACAACGCTCTCAGTACGTCACCGATTAGGTCGTGAAGGAAATCAATTTAAATTTGGGTTAAGCAAATATGATCAACTGATCAACCACAAATATGAACTTGACGAAGAGTCAAACCGTGCTAAGTGCTCATTATGTATTTCTTGAAATTTAATTTCGTTTATCACTGTAGAAACACACTCAATTCTTCAGGAAGCAAATCATAACTGAGGACCCCTGTAGTCGTAATAATCTGCCCAGTGGTTGTGCAAAGTTTATTTTTGGGTTTCGTGGTTATTTGGCCAATAAATATTTCTAAGTTCCCCGCCAGAAGATCCCGATAGGTTTTTATAATTGTGGCTCTCTCAATAAGCTGGTGAATTATTGGTACGTTAACCCCAGTGAAAGAATGCGTGCGGTGTTTCATTCTTCTGTCAGCAATTTTCAACCGGTTTCTGTGCCTTTGAATTCAGATCCAGTATCCATTTTACTACATCACTCATCACTAGGTTACTGATATTAAAACAATAACAATAATAAACCAAAATAACGCAAATGTTGGCACCATAAATCAGGCCATACATCGGGAATGGTTTGACCTACGGACCTGGGAAAGGGCGATTCCTCGTGGATATTTCAAAAAGAGTCCAAATAAATGCCGCTTTTTTCTTGAGAGTTTTTACCGGGGCAAAACACATTTTTCCGTGAAAATTTTCAGATTCCCTTCATCCGTTTGGTAGAAATCGTCGGCGTACGGACGGAAAATGTATTTATTATTGAGAGATTCGGACATTAATGTTTCAAACGTTAACCATAAAATTTTCAAGGTGTGGCCAATTTTTTTTTTAAATCGATTACAATGGTTTATTATTGAATAATAAACCAAAATAGGTAAGTACCTTATCATAATTAATCATTTATTGTGAACGAATATTGCTAAGGAGAGACCAACATAGAGATTGCTTTCTCACTTGTAAGGTCCGAAAATAGTACTTCTCGATAGTCCTTCACACTGAATTATAATACGAACGCATTACAATGGAGTCAGATCCATAATTGGGACACTGTTTTTTTCACCAATGAAAAGAAGTGTACTCGTCTACTCAGCTGTGGTCTCGTTAAATTACAGTGCGGTTTCGTGTTATCATTGTTTCCTGGCTATGAACAGAGAAGATTAAATAAACAAGAAAAACCGAACAAGGGAAACGAGGTCAGGCCGGCGCAATCTAAAAGGAAGTCTGCTGAATCAGAAGCTGTTTGTGTGCTAGAAGAAAATCGTGACTAAGTTATCGCTTTTCACGCTTCCAGACCTTATCTACGATAACCTATAAACATGAAATGGTTCAAGATTTCCCATGAATACCTACCTCTTCCTGGGCGCCTCTCACACTAGTCTATGGATATATATATTAAAATTAAGAAACCAAATTGAGATCTTTCCAAACGTAATTTCGATTCTACCAACTAATTTGAGAATTTTCCAAATTTGAAAATTTTCCTCCTATCAATTTTCTTTTAGAGGCTTCGTTTTTGAGTTATTTACGATCTAATTTTTTCCATTTCGACCTTGATTGAAATAAATATGATTTTCAGCATTTTTCAATTTTTAGATAATCTAAAATTGAGTTGTTTGCTATAACTCCAAATCAATCTCAAATAGCACTTTTTCCTTTCGGAATGCCTTACCTTTCCAGAAAAGTGAGGTTTGAATGACATAAAAAAGAGGGAGTTTTGAAAAGCTAATTTTACTTAATTTGGGACACCTATGGTTTTTTCAATCGGAAATCGAACTATGAGAACCAATTCTTTTTAAAGATGCAAGAACGGTAAAATTTCAAAAACTGGTTAATTTCACCTTTCCAACGGTCTTCAATTTTGTAAGCCTAAAATATCCGAAATTTGAGTTTGAATATGTGAAGACCAGCTTGAAAAATCAGAGCTTTTCTTAATAATTTGTCTGCCAGGTAGAAGTTTGTATCAATATGTTCCATTTTACTCGTTTGATTGAAATGATATGATCATTTCCGAGCATTTGAACTTTTCGAAGTATGTGAAAATTTGCCTTGTTGTAGTGGGTCCACTATCCAGTAGCGCACTTCTAGCGTCTATGGATATACAATCATATAGCATATAATATCAATATTAAGATGCGAACCTATCTGTCTGCCGTCGATTGAATTTCCAAAGGTTGTTACGCCTGACAGCTATGAACTCTGTCTGATCTTTGGAATCAACTTTCAGGTTATCTATTGTTTACTCAGAAGTTTGTATCAATATGTTCCATTTTACTCGTTTGATTGAAATGATATGATCATTTCCGAGCATTTGAACTTTTCGAAGTATGTGAAAATTTGCCCTGTTGTAGTGGGTACACTATCCAGTAGCGCACTTCTAGCGTCTATGGATATACATACATATAGCATATAATATCAATATTAAGATGCGAACCTATCTGTCTTCCGGGTAGAAGTTTGTATCAATATGTTCCATTTTACTCGTTTGATTGAAATGATATGATCATTTCCGAGCATTTGAACTTTTCGAAGTATGTGAAAATTTGACTTGTTGTTGTGGGTCCACTATCCAGTAGATTTGCAACCGATAATTTCTTGGCGGAGGAGAAATACAATCGTCAATCTTCCCATTTTTAATGATGCGAATGATGAAACTCTTAAATAAGGAGACGTAACTGATTCTAAAGAGTACATGTGTTGCCAGATCACGTTTAAGCGTTAGGAACTCACGTTCGTCGATTTCTCATTAATCGTTTTACAGTTTTTTAGACTCCCATGTATTTTATAATTTATTTATTGTTGTTTGATAGCAAATCTAATCGTGTTACAAGTCTATATGATAAGATTTAAGGAATGAATTGGTTTTCTGTGACTGAAAACGTGGGACGTTGAAAGAGGCGAAGCGACCTCGGCCACGCGACCCGGCACGCGCTGGCCTCAGGGACCTTGCGAGCCTCGTGGGCGCTAGCTGCCCACGCTGTTCCTCGCGAAATGGGACCCACTTTGAAATAGATCAACACATTTTTTCGCTTTTCGTAACTACGTGCTCCAACGCCAATTTATTTTGTTTTGATTATTAGCAAATGGTTCAAAGACAAAAATAAATCAGTAAAATCAGGCAAAATAATTACACATTAAGGCTGATTATTTGAGAACTTAATTGCCTTCTGGATTATACCTCTGCTTAGAACGAAATTTGTGTCCGAACATCTTGACTATTGTTGAAAATAATACTGGTACACAGCTCACACAAAGAGAAACAAATCAATTTTATACCATAGGAAAAATACTCCGACATTCGTTCATCACTCTTTAATGGCTCATGACAATGATTTTGTTTTCAGTACCCGAATTTGGTCTCGTTGCACTCATTAAGGTTAAACCTGTCATGAAATTTAACATATCTTCTCGTTTATTAAACGTTTCGGGGGTATCGATCCTTCAGAATTGCGATTTCTGCAGTTAACCGGATTGACTGATTCAATGTGGTACTTACGAAAATTCCCGACTTAAAGTTTTAGTTACATTTCTGTCCAAGTCGTAGTTTGAGAGAAAATTATCTGGGTTTTGAAACCTACGCACCTTGAAACAAAGGACGAAATCGTGTAGAATCAAAGACCTGGGAAAATGAATCAGTTATCAATAAACTCATGGAAATAATCGGATGATACTTTCAAATTTACATTTTTCAGCTTTTTATCATTACCTCTCTCTCGAGACGACTTATGGGAGAAGGAGGAGAGATAATGAAGTTAAAATTGTACCTCCCTAACAGTGGGGTTACCTATAAATTACATGGGGATATTACGCCAGAAAACTACACGTGTCGTTGAATAAATAAAGTCTACATAACAACAAAAAATTGAAAATGCTTCATTAAAAAGAAAACTTGTTTACTTTTGGTTAATTGTTGAATAATATACCATAGTAATCGCTCTTGAAAAAAAAAATGTTAACCCCCCCCCCCCCCCCCGAAAATTGCATGGTTTACGTTTCAAAGGGTGTAGAATCCGAATCTGCAATAAAAAATGAAGGAACGTCCGCCGTACGCACGATTTCTCCCAAACGGCTGAAGCAAAAAAGCTGAAATTTTCAGGAAAAATCCATGTTGGTCCGACGACGCCCAAATTCTTGAGCCATCTCTCTCACTTAATTTAAAGTGCCCTTTAAGGGTTGTCAAAGTTTTGTAAAATCCCCAAAAACCTTTAAAAAAGTCAAGGCTGCCTAAATTTGGACTCTTTTTGAAGAACTTTCCACGAGGAATCGAATGAACCCCAGGTCGGTAGGTCAAACCATTCCCGGTGTATGGCCCGATTTATGGTACCAACATTTGCGTTATTTTGGTTTATAATTGTTTTTGTTTTGATATCAGTAACCTGGTGATGTAGTGATGTAGTAACGTGGATACAGGAGTGAACTCCTAAAAGGCTTTGTAGCCGATACACGGGTTGAAGCATTCTGATATGCATGAAACGCTGCAAATTCTTTCACTGGGGTTTATTATTCAATTGGCTTGCGTTCATGATTTGAATTTCCACTAAGCTTTGGAGTGTTCGTGTTTCATAGGTGATAGAGCGATTATTGAATTTCAGGAGATATGCATAGAGCACGTAAATCTGTTCTCAACCAAAATACCTATTTGGATTGATCAGTTGATCATATCTGTGTGCCTCCTGAAATTCAATAATCGCTCTACCACCTGTGAAACACGCACACTCCAAAGTTTAGTAGAAATTCAAATCATGAATCATTGAATAATAAACCCCAGTGAAAGAATTTGCAGCGTTTTTATTACTAGATAATACTGTCCGGTCTGGTTGATTCTCTTCTAGAGTCTCTCTACCAGCTTTGATATAGGTACCTGTGTCATATAATTCTCCTGCTTAAACTATCAGCCAGGGTTTCACGTCCTACTAGTCTAGAAATCGATGCTGCAAGCACCATAAGTAACCGCAAACTTCTACGTCGGTGGTAATTGTTTGCTACGTATTTATTTATGAACAGGTGTTGTCCCGTACACATTCAATCGTACTCAACTTTGGTGCACCCTTGGACTAACCATAAATATTTGACCAGTTTTAGGTTGAGAAGTTGAGATACTAATGAGGGTGGCACATGAGACACCACGATTGTTATCTTAAAACGTGGGCAGACGGAGCGAAACGATGGAAGCAATCAAGTAGAAGTTCCCGATCCTGGTTCTCGGGTTACAAATTATACGAGGCACTTTGAATTCAAATGAAAATGACACAAATAAAAGGAGAAACGTAAGGCGACGATTTTGTGACGGGCTCAGTAGGCGGCGGGATTATGGGCTGTGCTCTCATTCGGGTGTCGCCCACTCCGCAAAACGTTTTTATAAAAAAATGTTGTCCGTCCCGTGATTTCATCTTAAAAAGTTCCAATTTATCATTATTTGATGTCCTGTTCACAAAACAGAGTGCTTTAAAATTTTGTATTCTCCTCATGTAGTTTGATTAAGGATAAAAAAATATATCAACATGTCACATAATTTTGTGCAAATCGAAGCGCCTTATATCTGCAACTAATTTACCAGGCGTTGCCAGGGTTATGGGCAACTTAAATCATTTCAAACTTAGAACTGCTTTTGGTTTATTATTCAATAATAAACCATTGTAATTGCTCTTGAAAAAAAAGTTTAACCCCCCCTGAAAATTTCATGGTTTACGTTTCTAAGGGTGTAGAATCCAAATCTGCAATAAAAATTTTTCCGTCCAAACGGCTAGAGCAAAAAATCTGAAATTTTCAGGAAAAATCAATATTGGTCCGACAACGCCCCAATTCTTTAACCAACTCTCTCACTTAATTTAAAGTGCCCTTTAAAAGTTGTCAAAGTTTTTGAAAAATCCCTAAAAACCTCAGAAAAAAGTCAAGGCGGGCTAAATTTGGACTTTTTTTTAAGAACTTTCCATGAGGAATCGAATGAGCCCCTCCCCAAGTCTGTAGCTCAAACCATTCCCGATGTATGGCATGATCTTATGCTGCAAACATTTGCATCCACATTCACTACATCACTAGGTTACTGCAATCAAAACAAAAACAACAGAGTTTTTTTTAAATCGCAGTAACCTAGTGATGTAGTGAATGTGGATACTGGAGTGAATTCCCAAAAGGGTTTATAACCGACACACGGGGTGAAGCATTCTGATATGCACGAAACGCTGCAAATTCTTTCACTAGGGTTTGTAATTCAATTTCATTCATTTGGCTTGCATTTATAATTTGAATTTCTACCAAGCTTTGGAGTGTGCGTGTTTGACAGGTGATAGAGCGATTATTGAATCTCAACCAAAATAGACCACGTATTTGGATTGATCAAGTTGATCATATTTGTGTGCCTCCTGAAATTCAATAATCGCTCTATCACCTGTGAAACACGCACACTCCAAAGCTTAGTAGAAATTCAAATTATGAATGCAAGCCAAATGAATGAAATTGAATAATAAATCTCAGTGAAAGAATTTACAGCGTTTTGTTAATAGGCAAACATAGGGTGTAATGTTTTCTTACTAGATAACCTTTACAATTTCTAAACGAAAAGTCAAATCCGAAGAATTTAAAATTATAATTCACACATGCACAATCAATCTTAATTATGCTTAAGGTTAACAATGCAGGGATACCAATACCACCACTATCAGATTCCACCGCATTGAAACTTAACAATTTAAACAAAAACTGTAATAGTTAGGAATATACCGTCACGTCCTTTTTGTGAGAAATCATTACTATTGCCATGCAGGACACTATTCTGTATTTCGTCAATAGTTTTCGTAACGCACACAAAATGAATGTTATAGGCAACATTTTGAAAAGTTTGGTAACATCGCTCAATTTTTTTGTAAATATAATATAGCCTATGTTAGTCGGCAATGCTGTAGCATTAAAAAAGACAAAGGAATTTCAAAAACAAATCGGGTAGTTTTAAATTAAATCGAAACAAAAAATCAAATAAAAAAAAAAATCAAATCTTTCCTCTTTAAAAAATTAGTTTTGATAATTATCTTTGTTACCTGTATTGGTTTGTATGAAATTATACTTCAATAGTGCGTCCTTTAAATCAGGAGAGAGGGTAGAATGTAATAGATTGTTATTTGTAGGCATAGTTGGGAATGAGCTATTCTCGTAATTGGGAAAAATGAAATTCATGCGTAACCATCCCGACCATAACCAGCTCAATATCTGAAAAGTCAGTCGATTTTCTGTTTATTTTCCCCCACATATCAAAAATGGTCACTACTTTCACTACTTGAGTAGACACAGAAGCGTGATAATGCCAGTAAATTGTAACGCGATCTTACGGTTATCACGAGACCAATTAAACTGCAAACATAACTTTTGACGTCTTGACACTAAGTCATATAATCGATTCGTTGGAGAGTCTAACGTTTTTCGTTTAATCAAACTTCTGAAGCGTAACATCTTGTGACAGGGCGGTCGTTTTGAATGACGTACAAAAACACTTTGGAAGCTAAAAACTTGCCCCATGCTGTAATTACCACTGTAGCTTGTTTCATAAAATTCAATTTCATCTAGGTTTTTGTTTCTTTCGTTCTTTTTTCCCCTTGGTTTTTAATAACAGAATCGTGTCAGATGAATCATCTTGAAAGAAATAAATTAGAGGGAACGAAGGAGATTTGCATTCTCGCCATGAAATGCAACCCACCTTTTTCTCCATACTAAATGCAAACTACCAAGAAGAAACAAAACTTGCAAAGCTGAGACCTGTACCTAAACGAATTACGAGATGCAAGAATTACATCAGAACCGAATGTGCACCTTCTACTGCAAATGAAAATATGTTACTCATATGAATTGGGCAGAATGGTTTTTATACGGAACACAATCCTAAAATTAGTAACTGGAAGACTAGTAGTTGAGACAAGCGGACACCTTAGCTAGGGAAGGTGCTGCTTCTCTCCCGGTGGGTCCAGAACCCTTCCTGGGCACAACGGAGAGCTTTCCAAATGGGGGAGTAAGAAGGGTACTGCCTGCTGGCTCCGAGTTAGGGGACAGAGGCAGGCAAAACAATTTATTGATTTCTCCAGGAAGAGAGCGAATGAGCTGCTCAGCCTAGGAAGAAAGGAGATACGTATAGTAACAGGGCTCTTAACGGGGCACTGTCCACTCAATTACCATCTCCACAAAATGGGCAAATCTGACACAACCCTCTGCCGGTTCTGTGGGGCTGAGGACGAGACTGCGTGTCATGTGATCTGCCACTGCCCTGTGCTGGCAAGACAGCGTTTTCTAACCTGGGGGCAAGCTTACGTTGATCCCCAGGTTATTAAAACGGGAGAGGTAAAGGATCTCCTCTCATTCGGCAAAACGTGGTGGGGAAGGGTGGACCTTCCAGCTTTATCTGGGGTTGACGACAATAGGTCGCCACAACAGACTGGGATGGTAATGCCCACCCAGTAATTACCAGGCAGTTAGTGCTTGGGTCCGAGGCAGCTCCTGACGATGGGTACAAGTGCCGTCCACTGGGCATTCAGTGCTCGGTTAGGCAGGGTGCTCAGGTCGGGTAGACTAATGTGCCTGGGAAGGAGTTGGAGGTCACGACCTCCTCCTCCAGCCACAATAGGTCCACCAGGGCCTCAGTGGTTAAAAAAAAAAAAAATAAATAAATAAATAAAAAATAATAAAAAAGTAGTTGAGACGTAGCGTTGAACAGAATAGAACACATTTCAAGTGACTATTTGATGTTTAGGTACTATTGGGTTTCTATAATTTCCTAAGCTGTTGTCAACTTGCAGAATCTGCATTGCAGATGCTTTGTTATCAACGAAGGATCTCAGTAAGTGCTTACTGGAATAAATTACTCTATGCGTTATAATCGGCTGATTTATTTATTGAATAACAGAGACCCAAAAAAGAGTTGGATAGATATTTTCTTAAGCGGTATCTGTTCTGATTACCATTATGTACATCCTCGTACATATTCAGTGCAGGTGCATTTGCATTATTTATAATATACCTGCCTACACAGTGATTCTATCAAGTGCTATCTGTCAAAGAACACATGCCTGCTTTGAAACCGGTTTGCGTAACCTAGCTTCCCTTTCACGCCGCGGTTTTCCGCGAAGATCGAAAGCGACTCCCTCTGACCTTTGCACCTCTCATCCCCACTCAGAAGGAATGCAGAGCCATCCTTCCATTTCCCTACACCGTGGGAACGCCTCGTGGCTTTAATGGGACCAACGCAGAACTTTTTTAAACCCTCGGAGGAACCGAGCGGAGGAATCCAAATCTTCCGGCATTTTTTTCCACTGAATTTGAGGCGAGAATTTCTCAAGAGTCCTCATACGAGCACAAAAAAATGAGACTGATTTTACAAAATATCTGAACGCAATTATCAAGAAAAATGTTCCTTTGGGACCTCAAAGCGATGGCATTCCGTCCAACGGCGAGTGAGGCGTTACATTGCAGCTGATGAATGTGAACTTTCAAAAGGGCGTTGGAACGATCAGAGAAGTTATTTGCGATCCATTTGGTTTGTCTTCAATTGAGCAGAATGTGTAGAGAACGTATTGATCGTCCTGTCATTTGGAGCATGTGGACTAATTACATCATTCTTGATTACTAACATAAAATGGGAAGCAAGTTGTCTCTATTAGTCCGATGTAATACATTATTCAGTGATATTTATTAACTTCGTATCAAGTTAAACTCAGATACGAAGTACTGACGAAATATTTTGTAGCGTTTGTTTACCAAGCTTAATGGAAGGTAGGAAATTTTGCATGACATATATTTTGAAATGCGCTCATTGAATTGCGTATAGAGTTGGATTCGTGGCGTGTAACTATTTATTCCCTCTCATAATGGCCCAGGAAAGGCGACTCTTATCTCAGTGACGAATTACGGTCGCAATAAGCTGATAGGTCGAACCTCATATTATTGTAGTCGTATTCAAAAACAGAAAGATTAAAAGGAGTGACGCACTATTTACCACTATTTTTGTCTTTGTGTGACATACTTACTTAGTTGTTTACAATTTTAATTCACTTCATGCTATACAAAATAATAATAATTTTAAAAAATAGCAGTCCCACGGAGTACAAACAGTATAATCGTATGAAAAATTATTGTTGAGGATTATTATTAATCATTAAGTAATTTTTCACAATTTCAAAGGTATAGTAGCATACTGCTATATAATAAATTCAACTTAAAATATTTTTGAAATCCATTAGAATTACTAAATTAAATCATCAAACAAACTAACGGATATAAGCAAACTTATTGTTTCAACATTTTTCAGGTAATTTTTAAATGGATAGTAAGGAAAGCAATATTTGCAGCATGACACATATGCATCTCCCTGCTTTTGCCGATCGAAGATCAATAAAAAAAGGGATTTTACTCCACATTTTCTGAGTAAAAATGTACTTGAATTTAAAACGAATCTTTCAATTTGAAAAACGAAATGCGGATTGCTTTAAAGCCTTGGAAAATGTTCAATAATAGTTCGTAAGGATGTAATTGAAAAGTCATTCGAAAAGGTTCGCGTTATAGTTGTATTGTTCTATGTCGAATTATTTGATTAAATCATTTAAATTTCAAGCAACTTCAACAAGTCTTTGGTGGAGGACGAAGAGATGATTAGTACTTCTCTGATTTTTAATTGAGTAGAGATTGAAACTACTAATATGAGAAAACCCTCCTTGCAACGAGAAAAGTGACATCGTTAGTTTTTGAATACTCATTTTGTAGCTTATTTTGTTTCCTTTAGAAAATGCGGCGTCAACAGTTTCAAACGATTCACCCTTTTATTTGTTTGGTCTGACAAGAAAGGGGGACAGGTAAACGAACCGACAAAAAGTCTCTCATCGCCAGGCGTTCAGTCGTTCGAGTCCGCCGAATTCAGTTCCAGAAAACCTGACGAGTTATGGTGAGTAGGGAGACGTATTGCTGAAGAAACCCAAGCCCGACCCTGCTGCCCGTGTGATTTATGGGGTCTATATACCTCGAGTCCAACAGGAGTAAACTTTTGCGTTTTGGAATGTTTTAGATATTATTAAAACATGTTGGATATAAGCTTGTTGCAACGATTCACACGTGACATGTTCTCAAAGCCCTCAAAGCTTTCTAAAGATGAGTGAACATGAATTGAGGAGCTTACTTTCAAAAAGGCACATATCCAAATCTGGGAGAAAACGTTTTTTTCTCAATTTTCTATCTCTGAATATGAGTTGAATCAGATCCCCCTATCATTTCCGAACAAAACAGAACACAACCACGTCAATTCCGGAGCTAAAGTTACGTGTTTGCATCAAAAGGTAACAAATCCGTCCCCTACATTTTTTGTCTGTGCCTAGCAATCGAAATGGCACATATCCTCCGAATTTCGTCAGGCGATAAGTCGTGGGTTTTCAAAAAGGCACATATCCAAAAAGAAGCATTGCGCCTTCGTCTTGACGTTGAATATTTACACGAGACTCGATAGATGGCAGGCATGACAAATGGAAATATGGAGTCAGGTAAAGTTTTCAATAAAATTCACAGAATGGAGAATGAATTTTTTTTTTTTTTTCAAAAAGGCACCAATCCATGAGTTTTGATCAAAAGGGCACATTTCCAAAGTGAAAATGGATATACAGCCTCGTGTTTTGGAGAAAATTGATTCATATTCTGAGGCATCTTTATCTGTGCCTTCTCACACATTACTCCGATGAGAAACTGCAGAAAAACATCTCCACTAATCTGCAAATTCGTTTTTTTCACTTCCTGAACATTTTGCGGGAATGGATATGTGCCTGTTTGAAAGTAAGCTCCTCAATTATTGTAGGTCTGTCGCTCCAATTCCATACCGGGTAGAATAATGATGTGATCGAGTTGAAATGAATGATGATGAGTTGAATTGTGCTGAGTGGATTTTACTTTTACGCTTTATTAGTGATTAGGTAATTCTACAAATTCGTTTTTATTGCAGAATATAATTTGGAAAAAGTTTGTTTCGCATCAAATTGAACTTGAAAAGTGCAGTGCTTTAATCGGTGGTACACGAGAGATTAACAAAACGCCGTAACCGTAACAGAAACTCAGCTAACTCATGGATTAATACAATGAATAAAGTTGAAACGATATTTTGGTCGAAAACTGTATTCAAGTTCATGATCCTTGTTCCAATTACCGGGCTGTTATGAACGTGACTCACTAACGCGTCCGTTTTGAACTGTTGAGGCTTCTTCAATGAAGAATGTTGAGAAAAACAACGACGTGATGAATTTTGACATCGAAATGTTGACATCCAACATCAAAAACAGGAAGGTACTGGCTGGTAGTCAGTGAGGCTACACGTGCTGCCCTCAATCTGAAAAATCGTTCGCCCGACGCTCCGCCTCATTTTTTTGTCACAAATAACGGAAGAGAAAAACCGGAAGTTCTTGTGGGAAATGACGAGAATGATTAACTTAATTCTCAAGTAATTCCATGAAAACAAAATGTTTTCTTCAGAGACAATTTTTCCGCAAACACTGGTGATGTTCTTCAATGGGAAAAATTGAGGTTCTTGCCTTTATTTAATTTTATCAATTAACAAATCAGAAACAAGGTTCATATTAGTAACTACCGTGCTCAAGAAGTAAATTCAGAAATTTTATTATATTTCTTTCAAATTCAAAAGCATAATCCCACGTAAGGGAGAAGCGGTTTTGGTGAAACAAAATTGAAATTTCAAATTTTCAGCGTCGTATTTTATTATTAAAACTTCACCACCATTATTTTTATTTCTTAATCATTAATTAAACAACTTCTTATGTGTGTGTCTAATCCTGTTTTAGTAACAAATGGTTAATTTACAATTATTTTTGGTAAATTGTTTTCAGGAAGAAAAAAAAGAAGTTGTTTTGTGATTAATGCATTGGTGGACTGGTAAAACTTTAGTTCTTCGTAGTTGAAAGTTATTTACAACATCTACAATTGCATATTCAGTACGGATTACGATTTACAATTTTATTTTAACATGGTATTTTGGAGAACTGGAAGAGTGAACCATGGTTCACCTAAACCACACGAATTGTTAGCGGTATAAGCCGTTTGTTAAGACCCGTCGCATATTTTAAACATTGCAAAAGTAATGTACAAAGGTTTATCATTTCTGTGTTAAATAACCGATAAATATTTCTGTGGATCACTGGAGTACCACAACGGGAGTGTACAACCAGAGGATATGATTCCTAAGTTCGCTCGAAACACACGTAGAAATTGAGAAATTAGGAAATAAAAATACAGGTAAAAATAATGCTTTAGCTTGTTTGGGGAGTTAAAAATATAATTTTCTTGGTCGATTACTAAGGTTCATTATAGAAAATAATAAACCAAAATAGTAATATTGTTACTGAAAAAATATTGATCATGCTATTATTGATTTTAGTTAAACATTTAATTTTGTAGTTAGATAGATGTTATATAAATTTGCACGCGGTTTCTTGGATGATGAACTTTGACAAAATGTGAAGTAAAGGTAAATAAGGAAAAATATGATATTGGCGATTATTCTCTAGTGATGCGGCTGATCAAATATCTTGAAGATAAATTTCACTAATAATATTAATATTTGTTTTTCAGAGAACAAAATAATATGTATCCCTAATCTACGATTACAATTGAAACAAAATAGATTCACATTGCAAGTGTGGTTTTAAATGTCAGCGGCATCAATTGACAAACGGTAGGAAAAAGTAGATTCGTCCCCGGGTAAAAATATCCAGATAAAATTCCGACAAGTGAATTCCTCGTGACATATAAAACTGGGACCACTTGTAACTGTCAACAATGAAATCACTTTTTTGTTGATATTAAGCTACATTGAACCACCTACCGCCGATGATTTATGATATTATGTTGATTTATTTACGGATCGAACTGTCTCCAAGATTAAGGCCGGAATTTCGTTAAATTTTCACTGTGTGGACATGAAACGTTTAGAAGCACGTTTCAGTGTACCTGCTGTTTATAATTTCAAAATGTACCTAAAAAGTACATAATTAAATAATTTGTGTGGTAACTAGCTTGCACTTGATCCGCCGTATCTTCATAATGATCTCATCACTCCGATCTCACGTACGGAATCGAAAAGTCCAGCCATACGAATCCAATCAAAGGAAATTAGTTGAGTCACTATTTCCATCGTCACTGGTTATGCATTTACAACCGTTGGAAGGCGTTGTCGTCAAATTCAACAAAACCAATCTTACGATGGTTATTCAACTCACAATATTGTTTATCGAATGATAGTTTGGACCAACAGGTGTCCTAATGATACGTAAAAGATAATTTTCAGGCCTCCAAACATTTGTGAGCCCACCCTAGTGAACAAAATTCCTGAAATTGAAGGGGGAGATCGGATGCCATAGGCGGTAAAGAATCAATTGTTCTGTTTGATTGATTACTTGGAAAAACATTTATAAAAAAAGAAGCGATTGCGCTGTAAAAAGTAGAATCTGTTACTATCAATTTGTAAGAATTTTTGGTCACCATTGGAACCTGATTGGTAGGTAACTATGATGTTGAACTTCCCTACGATTGATACCGATCCGAAACTACATACCGTTTTATTATCAGGTAGCGTTACTTAACTACTCAAAATTTGAAACGTACCACCTACAAATCCAACGGTATCCTCCTCCCAGGTAGTCACTGCGCTCAGTCACGGGTTTGGTTTTGTTATCAAAGTCTCGAAAGAATAAGAGGAAGTGAATTTAACAGTGCAGCTGCTGAAAAAAATGTTATAGAGCGAAATTGGACGTAATTCAGCCGAAATGAAAAATGCTTCTGTCAGTCAAAAGAGAATGAAACACAATAACTAAGAAAATGAAGAGTTAATGAACAAAAATTTGTCTTTAGTAACGAGCTTGAATGACGGTCTCTACTCTTCTCGGCATATTTTCAATGAATGAACGAATGAAGTCACGAGGAATATCGTTCGACTACCTGGGAGGAGAATACCGTTGGATTTGTAGGTGGTACATTACAAATTTTGAGTAGTTTGGTTTCACAAGGTTTGTTAGCGTGACCATTCCTACCATCTCATTCGTGATGGATTTTAACGTCCTCAAGTCACGGGGGGGAGGTCGGAGAAAATTTAGAGATAATAGGTAGCTATCATGAATTCTTACCCTGCGTGTTTCGGAGCATCGTGGACGTTGTATAGGGGCTGCGGGTGGTTCACTCGTCGTAACCATGATCGGGGTTTGTGGGAGACTTCAGTTGCGTTGAACTGCGAGGTTCGACGTGTAGCACAGATACCACTAGACTGGTCGGCAAGGGAGGACGGCACACTCCACGCCCGTGCCTGGTCAGGATACTGGAAGGGGGAGACGGCTCCGGGAGGGATCGGCGAGGAGGGGAGGGCGCGTGGCAGGTTCGAGGAAGGAGCGAGCAGCTTCTGAGCGGCTCGCGGCTCCGAATTCCCTTCGCGGTAGGGGTGGAGTTGGGGTTGGAAACAGGTCCTGGGAGTCGGGAGAGAGGGAGACGCCCCGAGGGCTTCGGATGGACCTGCGGGAGAAACTGGTCAGCTCAAGGTAGAAAGTGACAATAGATATGCTTCCAGGGGTTACGCGTGGTTGCTCGATGTGAGAGTGAGCGGCGCGCGAACCACCTGAGGCCACTCAATCCCGCCGCTATAATGCCCGTACAACCCTCTTTAAAATCGTTCGAATGTTCTGATTGAACCGGATTTGTGGTAGATATCACCTTGATGGAAACAACTTGATGATAATAAAGGGGAAGAGTACGAACGACGCAATCGGGTTACAAACACAAGAAATAATCAAATCTCTTGACTCTACATGGACTTGATTAAAGCATTCGATACTGTCTCGCACGTGAAGTTAATCAAAACTATCTGGGATACTGGTATAAATGAAGGCTTTGTTAAGTGGTCGGTCAGTTACCTAGAAAATAGAACTCAATTCGTTAAGATTGGTTCCACAATTAGCGACGAGACATGAGACTTGATCAATCGTCTGTTCTTTTGGGGTATAAATATCGTTTGCTGATGATACGTCATTGATAGTGACTGGTGAGAACTGGGAAGTTGTAAAGGCAAGGGCGCAGAAGAGCCTGTCCGGAGTTTTAACATGTCTTTCTGAGCTAGGTATGAGATTGAATTTTGAAAAAACCCATTTCATCGCATTCGCCCTTTCTAACAGCCGTATCCCTGACTTGGGCGCAATAAAAGGTCATTTAGGACTATTGTGGATGTCCTGATCGTCTGTATTTCTCAAGTAGCGAGCACGAGGTACCTGGGTGTAAAGCATTAAGGTCACATAAAGAATGTGGTTGTGCGACTAAGACGTTTGCTGTATATCGCAGAGAGATAAGAGAGACTCATTGAATCAGCACATGATGGTAGGACTCGGATGAGAACTGGGAAGTTGTAAAGGGGATTCAAGAAGGCAAAAGAAATATCAGAAGAGCCTGTCCATGCGCCTCAACCATAACAGACTGTTTTTTTAACAAACAAATTCATTCTGAAAAATATTGAATTAGAATTTAGCAGTTCAGCAACAAGAACGCGACTAGGTAGACCCCCTTTTTCCACTGCTTATCGAAACACATTTTACAATAGAGTCCGAAAGTACTGAAATTGTGTCCCCAAGCAAGTTAGAGAAATAAAAGGACCTTTCTTGCAAATCTGAAACTATGAGATTGATTTTGAAAAAATGTTTGTTCATCGCATCCCATTTCTAACAGCCACATGTAACTATTCCTATTAAGGCCTTAGAGAATCCCTGACTTGGGCGCAATAAAAGGTCATTTTCCAAATTCAGGATAACTCTTTTCTCAATGGATGTCCTGGTATTTCTCAAGTATTGCTTTGAGCACGGGATAGAGTGATGGTGCCCGAACATCCTGGGTGTAGAAATTTGTTGATTGTCTCCAAACTGGAAGGTTCTATCACCTGTTTTCTCCAAGAAAAGGCCTCTCAAAAACATTGGAACTTGAAGTCAACAATTTCCATCGATGTGGAATCGGATGGGATTTACACATAAAGAATGTGGTTGTGCGACTAAGACGTTTGCTGTATATCTGCAGAGAGATAAGAGACTTTTTGCCATTCGAATCAAAACGCACATTTTAATTCGCGATGGTACAATCGGTTTTGATGTACGGTGTCAAAGGATGGGGAGGTTGTACCAAGATGCTAATTAAATCGCTCTTTTCGATTCCAAAGAGGCTGATAAAAGTCCTGCTGAAAAGAAATATCAGACACTCTACAGCTTCCATTTTTCATAAATTCCAAGTGCCGTCAGTGCATGCGCTAATTGAAAGAGCCACGATTAAAATAAATTTTAGGGACAAACAATTAAGAAAAATAGAGGAATTTAGCAGTTCAGCAACAAGAACGGAACAGCAGGGTTTTCTGAGACCCCCTTTCAGATTATCGGCCACAGGCCAAAGATGTTATGATTATAGAGGTGTACTGTTATTTAATGGTCTCCCCAAGGAAGTTAGAGAAATAAAAGGACTTCCTTCTTTCAAATCCCACCTGAAGAAATTGATTTGAGGCTAAATGTTTGTTCTCCCATACTTTTTACACAAATGTACTTATGTACATGTACTTATTTAATTATTGACATTTTACACATGTAACTATTCCTATTAAGGCCTTAGAGAATTTTGAAAATGATTTGTAGCAAGTGCTATTTTAGTTTTAGTGTAGGAGAAGTCATTTTGTGTGTATACAGGTATTATTAGCCTATTGTCCTACAATAACTCCTCTCCTCAGCACAAGCATGGCTTAAAGAGGGGAGTAGCATTGTTGTAAGCCATGTTCTATTACTTTATTTTCATTTTCTCAATAAATGAAAAAATTAAAAAAAAAAGCTGCAAATTCTTTCACTGGGGTTTATTATTCAATTGGCTTGCGTTCATGATTTGAATTTCTACTAAGCTTTGGAGTGTGCGTGTTTCACAGGTGATAGAGTGATTATTGAATTTCAGGAGGCACACGGACATGATCAACTGAAGAATCCAAATAGGTATTTTGGTTGAGAACAGATTTACGTGGTCTATGCATATCTCCTGAAATTCAATAATCGCTCTATCACCTGTGAAACACGCACACACCGAAGCTTAGTAGAAATTCAAATCATGAACGAAAGCCAATTGAATGATAAACCCTAGTGGAAGAATTTGCAGCGTTTTTTCAAGTCAATAGTATTTATACATAGCATTTATTTTCACCGCTCAAAACGCTCGTGCTGTTGACGCTCTCCGCCGCAGAAGTTATTTATGCATTCACTAAAACGGAGCACATTATGCAGACCAGTAGTAGTTATATAATTGAGAAAAACTGGAGTGGAGATGTTATTCAATTATCCAAACCAAAAGAACTAGGAAACCATGAGAGAGGCCCGAATTAGAAAGAATTGATTGCGACAGCCTGCTCGTTTCTTTCTCCTTGCTTCCTATGTCTTTAGAAGCATTCACCGCGACTCGCGTACACCACCATTCAGTTCAAGGAGAAAAATCACGTTAAATCGTACCCCTAACTGCATCCATCCTGCAAGCCTTGAAATAACCACGATTTCGATAAAAAATTTGATGTTTTCTCCCTCGGAAACACTTTGTTCACAGCTTATGAACAAAATTGTTGATACACCGTAGGAATGCTCAGTTGAACCAACTTCTAGGCCTGGAAAATATCTCGTGCAATAAGCCTAAAAGTTGCTCGACCTCTGCAATCGTAAAAAAATATTGAATCTCTGTTTAGAGTAGGACTTTAGTTCAAAATTGACGACCCTTGTGAGTGTAGTCTCATTTGAAGCGTTTTATATTATATTTTATTTATAGGTGTTTTACATTATATTCGTCATTTGCAGTAATTATTTCGGAACAAAAAGACCACGACGAGGATGGGATTCGAACCCACGCGGGGAGACCCCAATGGATTTCTAGTCTATCGCCTTAACCACTCGGCCACCTCGTCAATATATACATAAAAAAATAGTATCATCCACCATTATCGTCTAATAAACTATCATGAAGACAGAAAAAAGCAATATAACTATAGGGAATTCCTTTTCCAGCGTCATACCGTCTCGTCAGTTGATTATGAAATTCTGTTGAATTGAAAGCGTTCGTATCTTTTTCGTCGAACTGATAAGGCAGAATCTTACGTAAAAGTTAACATCATTTTAATCTCAAATTGTCGCTTCTAAATAATATTAGCACTACGAAGTTTCAATTAAAATATAATGTTGTGTGACGCTTCACTACTCTTGAAAGCTATGGTTGAAACAGTTTTATTTGTATAAACAGCCAAAATTTTTCGGAGCAAGTTCGGAATGATGTAGTATTGTGTGTTTGTTTCGTGATTTGAGTACCTAATTTGAATCAATCGTCGAACTTTTTTTGTTCATTTTATGCGAATAAGAGAAGTTCACGTTTTACGCTTCCGGATCCACGCTACCTGAATCTAGTGGAATCAATTATGGGACGAGAAGGAAAAATAGCTCCTTTATTAAGTCACTATAATTATTCGTTTTAGAAAACGACTCAGGTCCCTTGCATGTCTCTCTATTTTTGAAAGCTTCTAGAGCAGTTATCTATTCTATAAATATTTTGTCACAATCATAGTTTTCTTCCTACTATTCCTCTAACTGTTCAGATAAAAGTTTGAAGGAAATAGGCTGGTTGAATGTTAAAAGTTTCCCACTAAATTAAGTAGATAACTTACAACTCAGGCAACAATCATAACTTCGGTGCTATTTTGCAATCAATTTCGACGACTCTTTAGCATGGAGCGATACAAAGTCTTCATGGTATTTGAATAGTCTTACTGTTACAGACGAAAAATAGCCTAGGTACATGAGAACTTGAGAACCACTAAACTCTTAGTTTATATGCTTCTGCATTTTAGTTGGTTAGTATTCAACCATTTCAGACGTTCTTTTAACTATGGTACAAAACATCCTACCCAGATCATATCGCATACTATTCACCCTCTGCCATCTGTCAAATGGCAAGCTATGTAAGTCCCAAACTCCCTCCATCTCCCCAATCATAGTCCCACACTGGCACAAGGCAACAACCAGCTGTTCAGTGACTTATAGACAGAAGGGCCCGAGAGCACATATGCCTTGATGATGCTTGTGAAAGTCCTTACTTGCAGGATCTGACGGGTCAGAATGATCAGATGCTGAATGGCATGGAGGATGATGTGCTACAGTTTGGCTATCACCCCCCAGCCACAACACAGGTGATGCTGTGGTACCTCTGATACTTTCTCCGTATATTCCACATGGGGCATTGTATGCATGACAATGTTTGACGACAATCCCGTAAGCACTCAGCCATGCAATTCCCACTTGCTGGTATTTTCGTCCCTCAGTTGAACAAAGCCCCAACAATTTTAGGTTGCACCACCTGAAATACACCTGAAAATGTATCTTTTAGCCCCAAGAAGTGTTGGGTCTTTGCCAGAATATTTACTAGGATATATTTACATAGTGTCCGATTTCTTTTGTTGGTGCTCTTTTGCAGCTTACAAAAGATATTGGTTTGTTAATTTTAAGTGGTTGACGACGTGGGTGCGTCCAGAAATCATAACTATCAGAGATGACATAGCAGAGAAGCTAACAGTTCCACCTTAGTGCTACACACTACCATGTCATTCTCCAAATATCATGAAGCTGGATCTTGCCTCTATGGACATCCAAATGGGCACTGTCACTTTCAGCCGTTTCACTTTTGGCAATCGTTATTGTTGAGTCGCCACCTGATTACTCAATCATGCTATCTATCCGTAGCATAATGATTTCAACGTATACAGGAAGATGTAAGGGGACATTTTCTTTGGATGTGGTATACTCCTGTAGGATCTACCGCCTCTCCTTCTTAACCTGGTTGTTGATACAACAAACTAACAACAGAAATAGGGTTTTGGTTTTTCTTTAAAGAGTTAAAATAAATTGTAATTCCACCGATTATCTTCTACTCAAGTCGGAAAATTGTTTTATAGTTGTCCATGAAGTCATCGAATCAGCACGATCAAAAACATTACGAAACCAACCTCTTAGTAGGTATCATAGGAAATGAATATTTAAAAACGCTTCAAATTCTTCCACTGGGGTTTATTATTCAATTGGCTTGCGTTCATGGTTTGAATTTCAACTAATCTTTGGAGTGTGGGTGTTTCACGGGTGATAGAGCGATTATTGAATTTCAGGAGACCACGTAAATCGGTTGTCAACCAAAATACCTATTTGGATTGATCAGTTGATCATATTTTTGTGCCTCCTGAAATTCAATACACGCTCTATCACCTGTGAAACACGCACACTCCAAAGCTTAGTAGAAATTCAAATCATGAACGCAAGCCAATTGAATAATAAACCCTAGTAAAAGAATTTGCAGCGTTTTTTTTTTTTTTTTTTTTTTTTTTTATGGTTATCAGAATGCTTTAACCCTTGTATCGGCTACAAAGCCTTTTAGGAGTTCACTCCAGTATCCACATCACTACACCACTAGGTTAGTGCTATCAAAACAAAAACAATTATAAAACCAAAACCCCAGTGAAAGAATTTGCAACGTTTCATGCAAATCACAATGCTTCAACCCGTTTATCGGCAACAAAGCCTTTTAGGAGTTCACTCCAGTATCCAAATTACTACATCACTACATCACTAGGTTACTGATGTCAAAACAAAAACAATAATAAACCAAAATAACGCAAATGTTGGCACCATAAATCGGGCCATACACCGGGAATGGTTTGACCTACGGACCTGGGGTTCATTCGATTCCTCGTGGAAAGTTCTTCAAAAAGAGTCCAAATTTAGGCAGCCTTGACTTTTTTTTTTGAGGTTTTTGGGGATTTTACAAAACTTTGACCACCCTTAAAGGGCACTTTAAATTAAGTGAGAGAGATGGCTCAAGAATTTGGGCGTCGTCGGACCAACATTGATTTTTCCTGAAAATTTCAGCTTTTTTGCTTCAGCCGTTTGGGAGAAATCGTGCAGACATTTTTATTGCAGATTCGGATTCTACACCCTTTGAAACGTAAACCATGAAATTTTCAGGGGAGGTTAGAATTTTTTTTTCCAGAGCGATTACAATGGTTTATTATTGAATGATAAACCAAAAAACAGACGTCAACTAAACGACCTCAACTAAACTATTGGGATCATATTGTACATTTGATTGAGTCCATTGAGAGAATAAATAGTTCATGTATGTTCACCACTCTCTCATCCTTTGGTAAGACCTCTTGACTTTTTAGATGCATATTGAATGTCTGTCACACTTTTCCAGCTAATGTTATGTCTACAATATATCTAAGCGGAGAATGGATTAGGGGAACCATGTAAATGTACAAGTCTCCTTCGTTAAATCAAGTTGAGTTGTTTGCTTGTCAGTTCGGAAGGCACGGTTTTCGGAACGTGCCCCAATAATTTTCTACGTCTGCGGACCAAGACATGAAATTTGTAGGAGATAACGTGGGAGGCGGAATCGTAATGACTGTGATTCGTAGCGGCCGGTGGCTGGACGTCAATAGCCAAGAGGGAATCCCTTGAACGCTCCGATACGCTTCTGTTCCTTCGCGCGGTGGACTCCCGATCCAAATCACCGTTTCGCGCTTGATGAGCAAGACCAAGGCTGGATTGTTTATTCGCCACCATCTTCAAATCACTAGGTGGTTTAAAATGTGAATATTATCGAAACTAATAATACCTAAACACACTTCAGTATTTTACGAAGGAGGAGTGAGTACCGAATTACCAACGGTATGGGGCTGTGATTGGTCAAAATCACATTCTAAGGAAAAACAGCAATTAATGTAACAATACTAGAAAGTTATAGAGGCAATTAAGGAATAACTTATCGTCTAGAATGTATCACTCATTCGTATACTTGTGACGCCAACGCGTCTCTCTACCCATCCTAGAAGAAATGTCGAAATTTTCGTTAACTCTCGCTTATTTGTCTTTCGTTTTTCTGCTGATTTAAAAATTTATATAGGAATAAAATAGTAACTTGTAATAATGATGAATAAAAATAAATATCTACCTGATGAGTGGTATAGCGAGAAAATAGACAATGCTGAAGCGGTGTTAACCAGTCACACCAATTTACAAATTTGATTTCAAACAAGAAAAACTTGTTTTCACAAAGAATCCCATTACAAAGGATATGCACAGTACGTATGTTAGAGACGTTGAAAACAAAGAGAGCACCAAGAAAAGCAATGATAGAGAAAGTTCAGCTTAGTACATTTTTGGAAAGAGAAGTATTAGCTGTGAAGTCTGTACTTTCGTATACTTGTGTCGCCAACGCGTCTCTCTACATCCTAGAAGAAATGTCGAAATTTTGCGTTACGACTCTCGCTCATTTGTCATTTCGTTTTTCATTTAAAAATTTATATAGGAATAAAATAGTAACTTGTAATAATGATGAATAAAAATAAATATCTACAGAGATAGCGAGAAAATGATAATGGTTAGTCACATTTTTTCAACACAAGATCCCATTACAAAGGCATATGATTAGAGACGTTGAAAACAAAGAGAGCACCAAGAAAAGCAATGATAGAGAGAGTTCAGCTTAGTACATTTTAAAATTAGTTGAGACCCAACACAAAACGCCAAAATTACGCTTGCGTACGAGTCCGCAACACATTGAGACATTTTCATGAAGGGTGTATGCTTATAAAGCATAATGTCCCACCGGCTCCCAAAACTTGGACACAGAGACGAGGAATATGATAATGGAAGCTCAAATTTTAACCAAGAGATTATTTATTTTAAATATACACAACAAATGAAAATTTCTTCATTTTTGTGTTTTTGTACAGCTTCGTGGCCAATTTCCGGGAATAAATTTCGTGACGATTTTTGTTTATTATTCAATAATAAACCATTGTAATCGCTCTTGGAAAAAAATTCTAAACCCCCCCCCCCCCCCTGAACATTTCTTGGTTTAGGTACGTTTCAAAGGGTGTAGAATCCAAATCTGTAATAAAAATTTTCCATGCCGTACGCACGATTTCTCCTAAACGGCTGAAGCAAAAAAGCTGAAATTTTCAGGAAAAATCCATGTTGGTCTGACAACGCCCCAATTCTTGAGCTCTCACTTAATTTAAAGTGCCCTTTAAGGGTTGTCAAAGTTTTGTAAAATCCCTCAAAACCTCAAAAAAAGTAAAGGCGGCCTAAATTTGTACTCTTTTTGAAGAACTTTCTACGAGGAATCGAATGAGCCCCTCCCCAGGTCCATAGCTCAAACCATTCCCGATTTATGGTGCCAACGTTTGCGTTATTTTGGTTTATCATTGCTTTTGTTTTGATATCAGTAACCTAGTGATGTAGTAATGTGGATACTGGAGTGAACTCCTAAAAGGCTTTGTAGCCTATACACGGGTTGAAGCATTCTGATAACCATTTTAAAAAAACGCTGCAAATTCTTTCACGGGGTTTTATTATTCAATTGGCTTGCGTTCATGATTTGAATTTATACTAAGCTTTGGAGTGAGCGTGTTTCACAGGTGATAGAGCGATTATTGAATTTCAGGAGGCACACGAATATGATCAACTGATCAATCCAAATAGTTATTTGGGTTGAAAACAGATTCACGTGCTCTATGCATATCTCCTGAAATTCAATAATCGCTCTATCACCTGTGAAACACGCACACTCCAAAGCTTAATAGAAATTCAAATCATGAACGCAAGCTAATTGAACAATAAACCCCAGTGAAAGAATTTGCAGCCATGTGCCTCAGCAATGACATGTTTGAAAAAATGACAAAACGGGAGAGCTCACAAGATGCAATACAAACGCCACTTGTCTAGTTATCCATCACATTCTGACTAAACCTTAACTCAATGCAGACTCGAGGATTGCAGGGGAGCGGTTACCTAGTTCACACCTAGACGCTTCTAGTGAATCATTGACACGACCAAACGACGTGTTCAGATGAGAGTTCTACCATATCGCTTTGCTCACTCGGAATTTCAAGAAATGGAGATCGTAAAAGCATTCTCTTTGCTAACAGAGCGAAATTAGTAGAGACTTCTCGGGGCCGAGATGTGTGACCTATCGAGATATGTTAACGTGTAACCATGGCCTAGGCCAACGATCGTGGGATACGGATGCGTTTGATAATGCTGTTGTTTTTTTCTGGTTCTGCTGTTCAATGCAATTTTGGGATAGACAACAATTTTAGCAGTTTTTTATAAGATTTTGTTTCACAAAAATTAATTGTAATTACTTTTTTTTAGCATAAATTCGTACAATGTTCTCGTTCTCAATTTAGGTGTTGTTATTTTTTGCTTCCGAGTCTACTAAAGTAGCGGAAGCATTGTTTTCACTTTCGGAATGTGAAATTTTTTTTGTCTCCAAAATCAAAAATTCCACTCGCATTTTGCGTTTTAGACCTTTCTGAACGATTTTGGTTCCGTGTCTGCCTGTGTCTGTGTGTCTGTGTGGCTGTCTGTCTGTCAGCAAATCCTTGTTACGGGCAAAGCTACACGAAGTTATTGTCCGATTTTGATGAAATTTTCAGGGATTGTTCGGGTTGGGGTGTAGATGGTCCCCTATAGGTTTCATGACCCCCGGACCAATGGTAGCCTCTGCGCATGCGCGAACGTGAAATCTTTGTTACGCGCATAATTCTGGGAGTTCTCGACCAATTTTGATGAAATTCTCAGGGATTGTTCGGTTTGTTGTGTAGATGGTCAGCTATGAGTTTCATGACCACCGGATCAATAGTAGCCTCTGCGCATGCGCAAACGTCAAATCCTTGCCACAAGCATAACACCGGGAGTTTTCGACCGATTTCGATGAAATTTTCAGGGATTGTTCGGACTTATTAGGTATATTTTATAGTTTGTTCAATAGTTGAACATGCCTACCTTTATTTTCTCAAGTTATGCTCCTGCATAACAATAAATTTACCCTAATTCAACATTTACTTCGCCTAATTGAACGAAGTTCTTTAGTCAATAATAATTTTCAATGATCTATACAGTCATGTTCTGGATTTGTAACACCCACTTGGCAGAGGTTTTTAAGCATTATTTTCCGCTCAATAATTATTTTCCTCATTGACTGATTTATTTTGCTTGAATTTTTGGAATAATATATGATTTATTTTAGGAATGATATCCTATAATTATCAATTGTGGTTCCTAATTGCGTGATATGACTTCAAGACCAGTTGCAATACTCAAACACAGTAGGTATCTGGTAAGAGACTCAACAATACCAATTGTGTCCAATTGAAAGCAACAATATATCTATCTAATTTGTAAGATTTGAGGTTGCAGTTCTAATACAGAAAGAGTTGAAAATATCATTCTAGGAAAGATACTTATGTCTATAAAGTCCTGAACTATTCTATTCGTAACCATCTTAGGTAGGATAAGAAATTTCTTAAGATGACACCTGTTCTGCAGTAACACGTGACGAATTTCCAAGTAGGCTAAACGTGCAATGCAGACGAGTTCTGCGGGTTTGTTGTCTCTTCTCCACCAACTCCAATCGTGAAGGGTCAGTGAAAGAACGTAGTTAGGCAATTAATTATTGAATAAAATACCAATAACGTGGTTCAACTGTTAATGGTTATTCAAACTCGCATATGGTTTGTCTCAAGAAGTTTTTTTTTCGCAAAGACAATTCCAGATTGTTTGTTTACAAACATTGTGCGACCCGAGTCGCTGACAATAGAAAAAATCCAGAACCTCTTTTCAAGCTGAAAAAATTATCTAGATCATCTGAAACAAAACTAAGGAAAGAAAAAGTGGATCTCTGAGTATCTACATGTTTGTGTCTGTATAGAGAATACAAAAATGATACGATCTTGTAATATGAGATCATTGGCTTCCCTCGAAATTTGAGTGAGATAACATCAAGGCCTGAGGAAATTGTGTTCGGTCTATTTTAAATTTGCGCATGCGCAGAGTGAAGTGATTTTTGAGATATGATATAGTTTTTCAGATGGTTTAAAATGTGAATTGCGAGTGGAAATCTTTATTTTGGGGAGAGCAATTAGACCTTACAAAAGCGAGGTTTTTAATTACATGATGTATTAATTAATCAATACCTACCCGATTATAAAGCAGGTAGGTGTAAAACTATACATCTTCAAGGACATAAAATCTCATATAGCTTTTCAGGTCATTCTATTCAGTTTGGAGAATTGAGAGGCATCCGCATAAACCGCATACTTCGTGACTCAAATGCGACTGAATTCACAAAAAAAAGAAGATAATACGAAAAATGCGGTAAATGATCCAGCAAAACTTGTATTTATAAGCTGTAGTAATTATTTCCAACAGCATTTTGTCTGGCATAAAAATCGTTGATTTACCTGTTCATTTCCTCATCCGCTCGAGCATACTGGATTTTTGATTGATTATAGATATTATTGCATGTAAAATAAAATAATAATGAATGTGCAAATTTGCTAATATGCAAAATAGGGCTATAATTCATGTTTGCGAATACGCACACCCTAGCATTATGCAAACTGCCTTCATCATCTAAAGGAAAAGTGGACCAACCAAGAGACCCGTGACCGTTCCACCAGAATCGGTACATTATTTTCGAAGTTTTTTTGTGGCAATTGGTTCTAGGTTTATACAATCGCAATTGGTACTACCAACCACAGAAAACTTCAAGCAAGTTTTGAGGGTTTTATCGAAGTACTTCACAAAATAAAAGAAATCGAGTCGATGGGAGATCATGTAAAATTTCGGAAAATTTCGTTTGCCAACTACCCGCGACTGTGCTTTTCAATTGGAAACGTAGACACGAGAGAACGAAAGTAAAAAGAAAAAGTGACAACCAAAACTTAAGGAAGTCTCGAAAAGTTTCATAAAGATTGGGCAAAAACCCAGACACATCAAAGTACAAACATTAGTCACATGGAATCGAAAATGATTTGCAAAAGTCCAAAACGCTATTTGATTTGGTTGGCAAATATATTGTTTATTTCTTGCAAGAATCAAAGGTTCCTTAGCTTCAAAAGTGCGGAAGCAAACATTTCAACTTTCTCCGAAAAGTTGTTGGTTTACGTTTCATATTTAGACTCAGAAGAAGAACATTAAATAGGAAAGATCCATTTTGTTTGCTAAATTTCCATTTTGTTTGTTTGCTATATCTCAAAAACGTTGAGGTAGAAGTTCTTTTACTGACTCTAATGGGGAACATTTCAATAATTTAAATGAGATCATCGGAGTTCCTGCATGTACGTTTTAGCAAACTTCTCCTACATCTAATGACACAAGACACCAATTGACTCGTATGGCTGATCGATTCGCATCCTTACGGAAACAAGATTTTTTGCGTTAGAAGGGGTGGGGGGAGAAATGAGAGATGAAAATGTAGTTTTATTCGATTCTTCAATGGTAATAAACCGGTAATAATAAATAAAAATAATAATAAACCCGTGTATAATTGCGGTTTTTTCTAAACGGGTCGGATTTCTCCATCGCCCAATATCATCACGTGTTTTTACTTCACAAAATACTGTTTTTGTGTGGTTCTTACTCTCAGAAAATAATCAATCCTAATTGATCTCAATACAGTCCCGACTCTTCAGAACATGGGATATGTTTAATATTCTCTTGGGATAAATGAGTCAAACCAAATAACAGGAATGTTAGTTCTATTAATCCCCAAAACCGGGATTGATTGATAATTACTCTTTGTCAATGAGATAACAGCATAGAAACAAAAAAAAAAAAAACGAATGAGAAATTATAAGAAAGGTACAAATAACGTGTATCAAAATAAAAACTTTAACAAAATGCAAGCTGTAGTTTTAATATTTTTAAATGGAATGAGATGAAACCTGAAAAGTTTGGTATCAACCTCAGTCTCCTATTGGTAGTTTTCTTTTAATGATTTAGCAAAGTTAGTCAAACACCTACCCACACTATGTTTGACATACTGCTCAAAAACGTTATGAAATCTCACCAGACAATATTTTCGTTCGAAACCTTTGACTTCATACTATCGCATCCTTTATCTTTCCACTTCTCACGCTATCGTTGAACGACGTTGATAAAATATCAACTTTTTTTTACGGTGATTCAATGGGCTTCTACTGCATGCCCGTTTCAATCGGAAACACGTGACGCACCGTACGTTACATGACCGTTAAACCAACGCTCATCAGTCTCATCTGATTAATTTCGGTAACTGAATTTTTTGAGAGCGTTCAAATTTTTTTGGCTCCGCCAAATTTAATTCGTCGTAATAGCCAGTTTGATACGTAGTTCTACAATAAAGTTCTATAAATTGATCGAAAAGACATTTGAACATTATCTTAAAAACCTTCCCATATTGAGTTCTCATTTATCTCTTTTTTCTTTTTTATATTATATTTTATTTATCATTAAAGTTCTTCATTTCTTACTTTCTAATTTGACATATTTTCGTCACGTTTCCAATGCAAAAGTGAAAAGAATTCAACATTTGTGTGAAAACTTTTGCAAACACAATAAAAAAGCGCTCCGCGCCTAAACCTGCTTTGACAAACCAACATCATACATGGAACATTTTTTTCATAATCAACTCGTTCAGTTTCGTTCCATAATTTCGTGACCCTTTCTGTATAATCAACTAAATGTGATGAAGAATAAATTTGTAATTGAACGGTTTACCCACGATGGTAACTTATATGATGTAGGTATTTTTCTATTCCGGTGAGCGTCTACTCTAACCAACACCAAGTTACAATTAGAAAACAAGCGGCATTGTTTACTACATCTATATAATAACATAGATAAAATTAAATCACGACATAAATACCAACAACAAGTACGCAAGGCCTGCGTGATACACCGAGAGTTTTCCAACGAAAACATGGAGAACGATTCTCGTCCGTCGAAAACTGAACAACTTTCATTTCCCTAGAAACAGCTCGGTTGTACGTAAAACTATCAAAACAATTTCGTCACACTTTCTGTATAACGGTTTCTGTATAACGCTTTTTTACTAGATAGGCCCGGCTAAAAACATGTTCCATGTTAAAAGCATATTATAAACCACGACAAACGAACCAGATGATATGATTTAAATAATAAATCCAGTACATTACAACTTTTGTTTCATAATTGCTTAGCTTTGAAGAACAGGTAGTTTATTTCACTTCATTAGTTTTCATTTGGTGAGTGCAAAGACTATGTGAATATTCCTACTTAGATTCTCCTTTGGCAGTAGTAGTTCGGTAACAGCTCTCGTTATTGTAGAGTGAATGCTAAGTATAAATTCATGAGTTTTGTTTATAGTGAAGTCATTATATTGTGTGACCTTCAAATATTGTGTTACAAAAATCAATTACTAAATGGAGTTACAAAAATTGTTACTGCTACGTGGAATCTTTTGTAAGCGACCCAAGGAGCAGAAATTTGAAATTAAACTGTGTGGAACATTCATTATTGAATCAAAACATTGATTGGCTCAGAGGGGACGAGGGTGTTGAGTTTTTTCTACAAAAATAACTTTTATTGTATTATTGATTTGAAATGGAGTTCCTTTGAAATATCTAAATTAAAATTTCATTGTGTTAAGAGCAATGATAAGCGGAAGAGCCCCTGATTCTATTTTTTTGTTCTAATCAAGCTAGAATATAAATTTGGTCCTTCTAAGTGATCTAGAAGCGCATATATCCCGATGATATACCACAGACTAAGTTCAATATCAAATAACGATGATGAAGATTGTTATCAAACATTAAGAACTCATAAACAGAAAAACCATTACTTGTGCAGATTGTTATTGGAATTCTAACCTTTTTATTTCCAATTACTTAAAAATAATACACACATGCTTGCATCCTCCAGTATAAATGAATGGTTTCTGCATCGCATATTAAAAAAAAAAAAAAAAAAAAAAAATCTGATCACTCCATTAGCCTTTCTATTGAAGGTAATTCGCAAGGAAGTGGTCAGTGGTTCTCGTCGTGTCTACCGTTTTTCATACGTTCTCAATCACATGAATTTCCTCAGTACCACAATGAGTTTATCATGCTGATTAAGCGGCTACTTATAGGGTGGAAAGAAAGGGTTCCCAGATGTCTGCTCATCGACGATGCGGCAACGGCCATCTGACGTCTGCTAACGAAACCTAAGGGTTGAAACGAGAGTAAAAATCTTCTTTGTACGCAACAGGAAGAGGGAGGTTATGGACCAGTTATAGGAAACAGTATGGGGCGGTAGCGGGGAAACAGCTCAGGTGCGCCGGATGCGGAACCGTTCTCCCTTTCTAAAGGGAATGAAAGTGTTAGTCTTTTCAGCTTCCCATCTGGGAGTAGGGAAGTCCAAAATCTGAGCCTTCCAACAGTTAACTATCAATAAATCCGTGTAATAGTAGGGGGTTTCCCAGGCTACTTTTTTTTTTTTTTTTTAAGCGTATATTTATATATTTATTATATATTATATATTGAACATAACAACTAGTTACATCATACATACATACAGTAAGTAACTATCAAGTTATTTAGCTATAACATAATTACGCAATTTTTATGGTGAGAGATCACTAACTAGCACCACACTACACTATCACATCGGTATCAGCATCCCAAGTCCAAGGGTTTGGTCCTCTTCAGGCGCCGAACAGTACTGGAGTTGTCAAGAAGCTGAATGGCTTCCAAATTAGTATGAGCGTGAAGCCGCTGTTCATATCTTCGAGCTAATTTTTTCGCAGTATCTCTTACGGTTTCCACTCTGAGATCTTTATGGAGGTCGTCATTTCTGATGTACCAGGGAGCGTTTACTGCACACCTCAGTACTTTATTTTGAAAAGTTTGAATCATTTGCATGTTGGATTTTGCTGTGCAGCCCCATAGTTGGATGCCATAAGTCCAAATAAGCATTAGACCATGTCGTGGAATCCTTGGAGAATATAATCTGTAATGGTAGGGGGTTTCCCAGGCTACTCGATGTAGTACGATGAGGAGGGTGTTTTTGGCGAAAAACTTCCCTTTTAACAGCCGTTGTGTATTTGGTCTTGGTAATATTTTTGACAAGACAGGAAGGCCTCTATTCATACCTTATGAGTAGGTCCATAGACTCTAAATTTAAGGGTTTGCTGGACGGTTTCTATGTACACATGATAATATCCCCTTTCTGGTGCTGGTCCATTGGTCAATTGTCCTCTTGAATGATGATCCATATCGTCCTTCAATAGCTTGGTACACCCTTGGTACACCCCCCTTGGTACAACCTCCTCATTGTACTACATCGAACAGCCTGGGAATCCCCCTACCATTACAGATTATATTCTCCAAGGATTCCACGACATGTCCTTATTATTCAATAATAAACCATTGTAATCGCTCTTGAAAAAAAAAAAAAATGTTTAAAACCCCCCGAAAATTTCATGGTTTACGTTTCAAAGGGTGTAGAATCCGAATCTGCAATAAAAATTTTTCTGTCCGTACGCCGTACGCACGATTACTCCCAAACGGCTGGAGCAAAACAACTGAAATTTTCAGGAAAAATCAATTTCGGTCCGACAACGCCCCAATTCTTTAGCCAGCTCTCTCACTTAATTTAAAGTGCCCTTTAAGGGTTGTCAAAGTTTTGTAAAATCCCTAAAAACCTAAAAAAAAAAATCAAGGTCATTTGGACTTTTTTTTAAGAACTTTCCATGAAGAATCGAATGAGCCCCTCCCCAGGTCCGTAGCTCAAACCATTCCCGATGTATGGCCCGATTTATGGTGCCAACATTTGCATCCACATTCACTACGTCACTAGGTTACTGCAATCAAAACAAACACAAGAGGTTTTTTTTTATCGCAGTAACCTAGTGATGTAGTGAATGTGGATACTGGAGTGAACTCCTAAAAGGGTTTATAGCCGATACACGGGTTGAAGCATTCTGATATGCATGAAACGCTGCAGATTCTTTCACTGGGGTTTATTATTCAATTTCATTCATTTGGCTTGCATTCATGATTTGAATTTCTACTAAGCTTTGGAGTGTGCCGTGTTTCACTTATGATAGAGCGATTATTGAATTTCAGGAGATATGCATAGACCTCGTAAATCGGTTCTCATCCAAGACACCTATTTGGATTGATTAGTTGATCATATTTGTGTGCCTCCTGAAATTCAATAATCGCTCTACCACCTGTGAAACACGCACACTCCAAAGCTTAGTAGTAATTCAAATCATGAATGCAAGCCAAATGAATAATAAACCCCAGTGAAAGAATTTTCAGCGTTTTTTTTTTTTTTTAAAATGAGTGAACTCCACTAACTTTACAGAACAAATGAATGAATAATTTATTCAGTAACTATGCAACAACTATAACTCCTATCAAGATGTCCATAACTATGACTGTGGGAAAGAAAAGTAAATAAATATCTGAAATAAATGAAATTAATAAAAATGGATGTAGGTAGTCCCCAAAGACTCCAACTTCATCCGTCTTTTCACATGTTTGTAAAGGGTGGAAAAGGACTCGTTTTTTTAGGGCGAGGCTGAGATCCGGCTGTGCGAGGATTGAGCGTTGCATGTGGCGGCTGCTTCGTATAACGGTACGAGCGGTTTTGGGTCCCTAAAGAATCTCAGGAAGTAGTAAACGGGTGAGGGAGAGTTTTTATTGTTAGTTCATAACAACCAAGAAAACACTCAATAATATCCAGCGGCCTACGGACTTGAGGATTTAAACATGAGAACGTTTGACACCCATCAAGGACATGGAAGTTGAACGTTGAGTTTAGTGAAAAAATGAACGATGCAGTCAAGAACAGCGACCGATGAAATTCAAAACCATAATATATAGATGGACTGAACGTACGGCCCAACAAATGTACGGTGAAAATCAATGAGCGTAAATTAAAACAGCTACCTACCCTTCATAATTCCAATTTGAATTTGATAAACGTTTCGATAAAATCGATTCCTTGAACCGAATTCTATCGAAGTCTTATGTTGACGTCATTTTTATTTGGTCGATGTGTGGGTTTTGATGTTTAGTAAACTTTGGTTCACTAGATTACGGAGGGAAACTTTATAATTTACAAAAATTTGATTTTAGTATTGTACGTATCTCGAATAATAAACCATCAAATTTTAAGGGTGGATGTGAAATTATTTTTTTAATCTACCAAGTTGAGTGGGCCGTTTAGCCTCTTCGTACCGTTAACATGAATGTGTGTATTATTAAAATTGTATGAATAGCTTAACAGAATTTAAGTCTTGAGAGATCTAGATATGAGCGGGTTGAAACGATTCTTGACACAAAAATACCTACGTCAGTGTTCCTACACCACATCACCGCCTTCAGATGGGTGAGACTCCACAGCACACACAATGATAATAATCACATCATTCACTCATTTAGTATGGAGAAAATCAGGTGGAGCCGAACATTGCCGCAAACAACATTCCTTTTTTTTATCGCAGTAACCTAGGGTTTATAGCCGATACACGGGTTGAAGCATTCTGATATTCATGAAACTAACAAGAACTTCATGTTTGTGCTTTAAGTTTCACAAACCGAGACCTGGTCTGTTTTTCTATTTCAGCTTTCCATGCAAAGAAAGCAGGTTCATTCTCTAAAGTAGGGCTCTTGGTGGAAGTCGAGAATACGTGACCCCTTCCTGATAATACCGTTGCCTTATTGAAAAACTCGATGTCTCTTATCGATATAGGTTCACGTTTTCGATGTGTGTTCTGTCTAGTTTGCTGGTCTGGATGCTCGATCGCTCGCATTTCAAAAACAAAAAAATATCCTACATCAATCTTTCTAGTAATCAGTTGGACAAATAGACCAGAATGTGTTAAGACGTGTGTCTCTGCGTATTAAAAATACTTTTATCGATATAACGGTTGTGAAAATCATTCCATAATACATGGCACTGATACCGACATATTATACTATATATCGATGAAGGTACACATCGATCCATGTTCAAAAGAGCCTGATAAGAGGTAGGGATCACCTATTCTCTACTTCAGTCCAGAAAACAGACTAGGAATAGATTTGGAATAGATATTTTCCCTGAAAACGTATGGAATCAAAATAATGCCTTCACAACTAGCTTAGGCTCCTGATAAATTCTGCCGTCCAAAGGAAAAAAGCAGTTTCACCGGAAAACCAGTTTTGGGAAAATCGAGATTTTGCGTTTTATACCTTAAAAACCTCAATTTGGATTGAAAACATGATTGAAAACAGACCATGTCTCGGTTTGTGGAACACAAAGCACCTGTGCAGTTCTTGTTAGTTTCACAAATATCAGAATGCTTCAACCCGTGTATCGGCTATAAACCTCTTGAGGAGTTCACTCCATTATCCATATTCACTGCATCATTACTGCGATCGAAACAAAAAAAAATTGAATGTTCGGCAATAGTCGGATCGGCATTGATCGGCTCCACCGGATTCTCTCCAGACTCTCCTAATTAGATCGTTCTTCCCCGGCAACTCAAAAAAATTGATCGAACCACTAGAACCTGAGACAATTATGCTTGGTAGATTTTACGTTTGCGCGAGCGCCGAGTTTTGATTTCTGAGCTGGGAAGAACGCGGGAGACCCTCCACAGTTTAAGCCCTTCCCCAAAAATGCCATCTAAATCGATTGAAAACTGTAGAAATTATGCTTGTGAAAGAATTTGCAGACCCACATACAGACAGATAGACATGAAATGAAAGTTGTTCCTATTGGTCACAAATATAAGATGCATTTGGAATTCGTTGAAGGGAAAAACTTCGTCATCTCTTGCAAGTGAAAACAATTTGACCTTCCTATAAGTGGACGGGGAAGCAAACATTTATTTTCCTACTTAACAAAACAACGTTTACTGTCACTTTAAAAGATTGCCAAGGAGCAAAAGGTTGTTGAAGTGGAGTCCTATTTGGTAACAACCTCGCTGCATCCCAACCTCCTCCTGGTTCTCTTAGGACCAATTTAGTTCATTTAGAGCTGGGGTTTGCCATTTTCGCAATAGAAAATCAGTTGAGATTCATTCAATTTGTTTCTGCGTAAAGTGAGTTCTGATTCGGCAATGAGATGATATAATCGTCAGTTCAAAGCAGGAACAAACGGTTTGGAAGACAAAACGGCGCAGAAGAATCTAAGTATCCGAAGGTTCTTTACTGCAGATAACCGTTATACACAGATCAGCGATCAGATAATAATCAACGGATGACCCGGCACATTTTACCGAAATGTAACTGCATATACCTGAGCACTATTGAAAGGAATCTTAATATCTCTAAATAAACATTAGGGAGAGCGAACAGATGAACATACAGCCATTTGGGTGCTCTATTTGGTGCCATGAAAAGCGATCTGTCAATAAGAAACAGATTGACAAAAAACTATTACACAAAGGCCAGCCTTTTTCATTTTATTTATTCGATGATCATAGGAATCACGCGTATCGGACGGAGATGATTGTATGTACATCATTATTCAGTTTTAAATTAATTACGTTT